>JASSUY010020141.1:3494-13751 GCA_032466535.1 Forpus xanthops
TCAGAAACACTTGCAGAAAAAAGCAAGGGACAAAAATCATTATATTAATTTTCCATTGCAACAGCTGTAGATTTTTTACTTTCTTTCCATGTTATCATTAAATGCTATACTAAAATAAAGTCATATCTTATTTGTATATTTTTATTAGCAGATTTTTTTTTCTCATGAATGCATTACATTCTTTAAAACCTTGTATGCCAAGAAGAAACCAAAACAGGCTCTTGCTTCCTTTTTCATTTTAATGAGAGAAATAAAAGAAAACTATCATAATTTTTTTGGTGCATTTTCTGTTGATTTGTTGCTGCTTTCACTACATTGGCTTGCAGAAGTCAAAGTCTACCGATGCTTAGAATGCAAATTAGAATAACTGAATTAAATCTCTAAATACAGTAGCATTCACTTTTAAGAAAGACTTACAAAGACCTTATCTGCATTTTACCTTCACATGTAAATTGAAATATAGAACCATATTGATCAGGTTCCACTTACAATCACCATGTGCCATTAAAAGCTCAAGTAACTAGAAATTTAACAGCAGCTAAGATTGGCTAAATTGAAAATGTGCCCTTTAAAAATTCAACCTATGAAGGTAACAGTCACGAACTTTGGACATTAGCTGTAAAAGCCTCAGCTGCTTCTCAGAAGCCTCCAAAAACAATACAGAACACTTTGCAGTTCTGTCAGTTACTAAAATAACCTTATTCTTCCATATATAGCAAGTCTTATACAAAGAAAACATAGGAAATACTGCAAATACCTTCTTCAAGATGGCAATTTTTTCAGATACTCTGTATAGTTGAAACCCTTCTTTTTAATCACAAACTGATTAGTGCAACCATCCCAAAGAATTTCACAATACCCTTTCAAAGGAATTCTTTTTTGTTCCTGCTATAAAAAAAGGAGTGAATCCAAATTGCTTTCAACTCAGATAACGACTTATAGGAAAACAATTTAAGTGACCAGAATTTGTCCTGTTTCAGTCTTGTAGCAATTACTGTAAGAATGACAGATGAAAACGAAAGTTCTCAATGTTCTTAAAAGCAAAGAACCTGACTACTTAAGCATTAATCATATTTTTAGTTATCACAGAAGATGCATACGAACGCTCTAATATATACTTTTGTAACATTAGGGAGCTTAACTCCTGCATTTTGTGATATAATTTTATGAATATTTCCACTCTTTCAATAATGTAGCAAACTACCTTAGAGTAGCTGTAAAAAGGTCGTACTTTAAGTTACAGAGATTTTAAAAGAATTAGTATATGTGCTTTAGCATTACTTACAGAAAAGAAATATGCAGAAGTCCTGGCACAGAGATTACAGTTTATAGCAGCAGAGCATTAAGCCCCAAGCTGAAGAACATGATATACAGAAGCTAAAAACTCAGGTGAGAATGTCGCTTCAGGAACCAGCCACAGGATGCTGCACATTTCATGGACTGGTGAATTCTGTCAGTTCCATCAGCATTTGGCCACTCACAAATGTGAAACTACAGTTAAAGAAATAATCCCATCGCTCCCAGATAATCACAAGTGCTGTAGGACTTTCCACTTTTTTTTTTTAATATGTTTATTAATTTTTTTTAATTAGGACATTAGGACATGAGGTTCAAACATTAATTACAGAGCCTGCCATCCCAATTTAGAGCACGTGCAAACTCTCACTTTAAGATTCACAGTTCAGCTGCTGTAAATTCTTAGAGATGCTGAATATTATCTGACAAGGGCAGGATTATGACATACCAGGGGGTTTCTGGTTAACATAGTTAGGGGAAATTAAGAGGAGATAAACAGACTAGCAAACATGTAGCACATGCCACTGGCTGTTAACAAAGACAAGTGTTTCACAATCACAGAATGGTTAGGGTTCGAAAGAACCTTAAAGATCATCTAGGTCTAACCCCTTTGCCACATTTCAATACAAGAGTAATTAAATTGTGTGAAGACTGGAAAAAAAGAAAATATTTTTTTGCTAGTAGCTACTCCAAACTTCAAAACTTCGTAAGAGAAGTGGTCCAACCCTCTGAACACCTTTGTGGCCTTCATCTGGACTTACTCAAGTAGGTCCATGCCCCTCTTGTGTTGGGGCCCCAGAGCTGGACACAGCACTCCAGGTGGGGTCTTCATGAGAGTGGAGTAGAGGGGCAGAATCACCTCCCCTGACCTGCTGGACATGCTCCTTTTGATGCAGCCCAGGATACAGCTGGCTTTCTGGGCTGTGAGCACACACTGCCAGCTCATGTTGAGCTTCTCATCAACCAATACCCAGAAGTCCTTCTCCTCAGGGTTGCTCTCAATCCAGTCTCTGCCCAGACTACAGCTGTGCTTGAGATTGTCCTGACCAAGGGACAGGACCTTGTACCTGACAATGTTAAATTTCATGAGGTTTTCACTGACCCATGCCGCAAGCCTGTCAAGCTCCCTTCAGACGGCATTCCCTCCCTCCAGTGTGTCAACCACACCACACACCTTGGTGTTGTCAACATCCTTTCACTACAGAGTGAGTTCAAAGCATCTGGGTTCTTTTTGCATAAATACTAATATGACTGACTACTCCAGTACTTGACAAACCGGCTGTAACTCTGATATGTAATCAAATTAGACTTCTTCAGAAATTTGACAGCTACTAGTGTTGAATACATAATGCTGTAATAAAAGAATACAGAATGCCTTTTTTATTAAAAATACCAGGCAGTTCCCTAGCACTGGCTGTCACCTGTTGCAGAGATAATTTTTCCTCAGAAATCCAACTGAGAAAAAGGATAAATCAACTTTTTTATGTTACATATACACTTAATTAGCACCTCCAAAAGAAAGTGCTTATGTTGGCCAAAAGTCCTAGGTGAAAACTGATGTCAGCCAGGCAAAGCTATGTCAAGCTGATTCCTGCCGCCTTTAAAAGTATGCTGTCAAAGCACTTAAGAACTTCAGGTCCCTAGAGATGAAAAACTTGTCCATACTGTACCAGGAACAAAACTTTCTTTTCCCATTATGAAAATGAACTAGAGACAAGATTGGAGGTGTTGAAAAGTCAACTACTGTAAACACTTGCCAAAAGGTACTCAGAACAGCCCACTGATTATGAGCAGGACTGATTTGATTTGGAGAAATCAATAGTACATAAGAACATACAGAAGCAGGTTGTTCCTTGAAGAAGGAATACAAACAAGTTAATGTAACTTCACAGTTTTCATTGTGCTGTTCTCAGTGGATCTTCAGTTTCTGGAGATAAATGGCTCAGCTACAGTCATGGAGTGTGACTGCTGAATCACAGGCTTGATGAATTGGCAAGGTTTCATCATTTCATTGTTAAGCACTACACAAATCTTGGTATTGAATCTGTCTGCTTTTAAAGGTTTGCAAGCTCAGAAGTATTCATCTATGACAGTTAGAATAAAAATTATGGACTTGATTCGACAGATGCTCAGATTACTGACAACTGAAGAGAGTGAGACATTCACAATGGCCAGAGGAAAGCTGCAATATGGCTGTCTCCAATCACATAAGATATTCAGAATACCTGGAAATGACAACAGTAGGTTAAACCTAGATTTGTTCAAGAGAATCATTGCAGAGTTCATGGATGGCTGCCTCAAAGGCAGAATGTGCCTATGAATGATTCAAAAGACTGAAGCATATTTAATCTAAAATCATCAGAGAATTTTTAAAGAAAAATTACTGTAGGCTCCTGAATTAACTAACGCATATGTGAATTTAAATGTGTTCAGGTTAAAATTAGAGCAGAGCATGAAAACATACAAGATTCATGTATCAGAAGTAGTGGCACTCAGTTTGAAGAGGTAGGTGAGTTTAAATTACTGACTGTAAACATTAACTGATTAATCTTCACACAATATCGTTGTCAGAAAATGTGATGGGAATTACAGCAAGTTCACTGGATTTCACAACTTATGAAACCCCAAATTTGTTCCATTTTGACCATCATTTTTCCTTCTAGCCAGAGTTCATGCACCGAGCAGAATTCAAAGTGAGTAACATCAGCTTGGAAAGTTTAAACTAGGTTCAAGCTCAACTCGGGGAGGACGGAAGGGGGGGGAACACAACCAAAAACAACACCCCCCACAAACAGCATCTTTTCCCAAAGGCTTTACTATGCTACTCAAAATTAACTAATACATTAACATACATATTTAAATTTCATCATATTTCATATTTTGGGATATAGAATCTAGGTGTAAGAAGAATGACAAGTAGAATAGGTTTGGACCTAACCGTTCCATCTCATTGATGGCTCAGCGTCCAAGTGGAAACTGGTTATGAGTGGTGCCCCTCAGGGGTAGTGTTGAGACTGACATCTTTGTTAGGGACATGGACAGTGGGATTGAGTGTGCCCTCAGCAAGTTTGCTGATGACACCAAGCTGTATGGTTTGACTGATATGCTGGAGGGAAGGAATGCCATTCAGACAGACCTGGAAACATCCGAGAGGTGAAGTCTTATGACATTTAACAAGGCCAAGTGCAAGGTCCTACACCTGGGTTGGAGCAATCCCAGGCACAGCTACAGGTTGGGCAGAGAAGAGATTCAGAGCAGCTCTGCAGAGAAGGACTTGAGGCTGCTGGACAACGAGAAACTCAACATGACCCAGCAGTGTTCTCTTGCAGCCCAGAACGCCAACCATGATCCTGCCCCTCTACTCTGCTCTCATGAGACCTCATTTGGAGTACTGTGTGCAGTTCTGGTGTCTTCAACATAAAAAGGACATAGAACGGTTGGAATAAGTCCAAAGGAGGGCTATGAGGATGACAAGGAGACTGGAGCTCCTTCTGTTTGAAGATGGGCTGAGAAAGTTGGGGCTGTTCAGCCTGGAGAAGAGAAGGCTGCATGGAGACCTCATAGCAACCTTCTAGTACCTGAAGGGATGCTGGGGAGGGACTCTTCATGAGGGACTGTAGTGCTAGGACAAGGGGTAACGGGTTCAAACTTAAAGAGGGGAATTTCAGATTGGATATTAGGAAGAAGTTCTTCACTGTAAGGGTGGTGAGGCACTAGAACAGGCTGCCCAAGGAAGTGGTAAATGCTTCACCCCCGGCACTGTTCAAGGCCAGGTTGGACAGGGTCTTTGGCTACATGCTTAGTGGGAGGTGTCCCTGCCCCTGGCAGAGGAGTTTGAACTAGATGATCTTAATGTCCTTTCCAAACTTAACTATTCTGTAATTCTATAAACAAAAAAGCTGTATCCAGATGAAATAATAAAAAACACATTGAAAATATAATTTATTTAAAAAAATACCTACTTTCTTATACAGACTGCTTATGGGAACAAGTGATGACATCAAATATGCTTTGTGACAAGATATCATGGCAACAGATTTTACTGCAGAGATTCAGATTAAACTAATGTGAACAGCGAATATTTGGATTAACATACAACACATTTTTTTCTTTTACTGTGAAAAAGAGGATGCATTTCAATAAATCAAATTAAAAGTGTCAGTCTTCTTCTCCTATAACAAGGTTCTAGAAATTCTCATCATTATAACATGATATGCTACTACTGTGTAAAAAACCCTAGTATGTGCATATAAAAATCAGCAAAAGTCCAATCATATTTTACTTTGTGTTTCAATCATGGAAAGGCAGATCCTTGCACAACATATTCATGTATCTGACTATTTACAAGATTTAAAATTTCTATGCAACTATCCCTAGAACTAGGATGATTCTTGCCCCAAACTTGTTACTTGAGCAATGCCTTCTAGTATTTGGATACTTGATAATGTCAAGTAAATATGTTATTTTTATTTCTATTTCATACAAGTTGTGAAAGAGTTCAGTGTTTTTACAGTAACTTTGTATTTAATAAAGTTACCTGTTCAAATGAAACTGCTCACTTGGTTTACACTTCAACATATGGATTGTGGGTTTTTTTCCTCCCAAGAGCAGTTGTTTTCATTGGTTTTAAGAGAGAGATTACATGTCTACTTCCAGCCCCTTTTGCCATCAGAAGATAAAAAATTTACACTTAGCTCAAAGTTTAACACAGGAAGCACTCAGGCAAGCACTGTGTATATGTAAATCAGTACTGTACTAAAATACATAAGAGTTAATTATTAATAGTAATAACTTTAGGATCCACAGGTGTTAATAAGGGCTTTAAAAGGTTACTCAGCTTAAAATTATTCTTATCCAAGTTTCTAGAAAGCCTGAAAAAGGTATGGCAAAGTGTCCAACTCTCTGCTGATGCCTGTCATATTGACACCAGTAACCCCTGGTAGGGAACAGCACTCATTAGCAGTAACATTTAAAAATTACTGTCATCCTCTTGAAATACTCACAGGCATCTTTCTACCTACACATAATATCAGATTTCTCAGATCTTCTTAGTTGTTGGTTGCTTATCTTTACTCTTTCTATTTCTGAATTAATTAATTAGTTGCTAACAATGATCTTCATTCAATGGTTAAATTTTCTATCAGTTACACATCAGTATGTACAAATGAGCTTTCCTATGGGGAGACAGAACACAAAGTCCATCTCATTTATATGAACACCCTCTTATTCAATGTTTTTTAGAAACATATTGTCTATTCACCTCTTTTTTCACATTAATTTGCTATACATGCCAAGAAACGCTACAAGTATTATGTTATTACCCATAACAGATCCAGCACTGAGACAGAAAGAAGCTGAAAGTAGTAGCAAAGAAAACTGAACTCCCTTTTTAACTGATGTTAATCTAAATACCAGGATATTTAAATGCGGTCATTGATAGCCTGATCATTGCTTTTGAAGTGTTTAAGATAGAAATTCAACAAAGCAATGCTAAAACTTCATAGAGAATCCACTTTCTGATCATCTGCATTAGAAAATGTTAACATTTCCAGAGAAAGGATTTTTGAATGCTTAAGGAATGGATATTTACACCATGAAAAGATGAAAAGAATAATGGTGCTATGGGGCTGTACAGTCACTCCTGTACACTGTAGTCAGAAAGACAAAGAAGCCAAAAATAACAAAACATAAGCAGAGAAGGAAATTTGAAGATTTCTTATAACTAGAGAGTGAATAACTTTGGAATACCTTTCCAAAATAGCAGTGTAACATAAATCATCTATGGAAAGGGCTCTATTTGATAACCTTGAAACTAAAACTTTGCTTCATGCAATAAACAACTGATTTCATATAATTCATATCCTTCAAGAGGCAGGTGGTTATAGTCTTGCCTTCATTCCTCAGTCCCATCTGTTTCAGCTATCCTTCAGTTGCTATAGAATTCAGACACACATTTCCCTCTTTCCCATCCCCTATTCATATATTTTGTTTGGACGGTTTCACTTATTGCTTTTCATAGGCATTTAGGATTGAATAAAGCAAAAGTATGGGTGTCAGATTACATTCTAATATTCTCTGAAATCTTAAAAGTCTTCTTATGGAAATGTGTCTACTATATATTGTTGGTCCCTTCATGTGACATGCATCTGTTTTTAAGGCTCTCAGATCATAGCATGAAATACACATCATTAGTATAGCGTTTTGGAATATTCTGTTCACTAGACATGAAAAAGCAGTAGTTAAAGGCACTCATCAGTTACTTATTTCTAGCCTTGGTTTTATACAGAAAAGACAAAACTACTTCAAAATACACCTGCATGATACATTGTCTAGAATCAAGAACTGATCTGTAAGTTTTTTTTTCCTCCAGGATTTGCAGGTAACACACATTCCACATTACCAACAAAATTGACTCAATTTCTTAAAATCAATGCTTTGTTGAGAGAAAATTTTACACACAAGATTAAAGGTTTAACAATCAAAGAAAAAATAGGACTGTAATTGCTGTATGCTTAAGCAAATGCTATTTCCTTATTTCTTGGAAATTATTCCCATTTGCTTTCATAGTGTTGCTCCTGGATACGAAAAAAGGTAGAGTTTTACCAGAAATGAGAAATTTAAGCCCCATCCAAAACTGTATCACAGTAATTTTTCCAAAATCATAGCATCTTGAGGGTTTCAGTAACGCATTTCAAAGCATCACTCTCACAGACATGAGGAACAGATATTTTTGATACCTCAGAAGATATTTCTGAAGTTAATACATTACTTGCTCAAGTATTGACACTACTTTTATTTATTCAAATAAGTAATATTGCTGAAACATAGAAACTCATATGCTATACTACATATTAAAACCACTTGTTTTTACAAATACTCCTTTTAGAAAACTAACTACAGTATCATAGTTGTACTATAATTACTATTGTTCTTGTAGCAAATAGTAACTCCAAAGTTTTTTTACTCCTAAGGCAGGAACCATGTTTACTGTCTTCTGCATAATTTGCTGGGTGTTGACTAAAGGTGAAAGGCGATCCTGCAACCAAATGTGAAAAATACAAAGTCAAAGAACCTTCTGCTCACTTCACAGCATTTGCTTTTAGAACATGTAACTACCTCAGAACACTAGAAACCTAAGTATGGGAGTACTACTGCAGAATTGTACATAACCAACTACAGATGCTAAGGAAAGACAACCAAGTGATTCAAACACATTATATTTGGAAGTATTTAACCTAAAAAGATTGCTCGGAAAACAAAAAAAAAAAAAAAGCATAGACAAAAAACTGGAGAAAGATCTGTATGAAAAATGAAATGTCAGGAAGTTGTAGAAATTATTATGAAATTCGTGCCCTTGAGGCAATTTGAGTTCTAAATTTATATTGTTTTTATGACACACAACAATCACGATAACATGTCTTGCAGCAATCTATTTCTAATGTGGCTCATTTCTGGAAATAGTTGTCTTACTATGGGAATATTTCACTGAACATTATTTTGCACGAAAGTACTTATCTGAAGCTTGCAATTCTGAATTAACTATTTTAATCATGGAAGTTTATAGTGAAACTCCTGTTTACTGTGTATTTAACAACTTGCTGTTGTTCAACAAAATAAACCACATTTCACTTCAGAAGAAAAACAACATATTCTGTTAAAGCCTGCAGTGTTTAACACAGAAAGTATACTGCAAAGTATTTTTTTTAATTCCATTTCTCTCCATGAGACAGGAAAGGCAAGTGTTTACTCCCTTCTGAGTAAATTTGGGATTGAGTTTTACTTAGGATTTTAATCAGTTTTCTCCTTCAAAACAGCCATGCTACAAAACAATCTGATGTCTTTTGGCAGACAAGAACAGTATCAGTGAAATATAACTGAATGTTAAAACAGTATTTGGCTGTTTTGTTGGTTTTTTTTGTTTGGTTTTTTTTTTTTTTTTTTAGCAAACATAAATGAAACACTCCCTGGTGTATATTTGCAGTCTTGCAGTATATTCGGAAGAGACTTTCTAAGGTAAATTTCATGTTTGTGCCCCTGTAGATATTTTTATCCAAGAACTTCAGATAACTGCTTTCTTTTTTCAACCTTTATGTGAGGGAGGACATTTTGCCCAGATACAGAATGAGTTTAAACCTTAACTAAAATTCAAGCTTCTGTTTCATGACAAAAGAATTATTCTGACATCCAGGGAGGAGGATGATCACTGACAAAGAAATGATCATAACACAGCAGAATAATACAGATTGAAAGGAATTTAGGAGGTCTCCAGTCCAACCTCCTGCTCCAAGAAGCATCCACAATGAGCACAAACTAGACTTAAGGCCTTATCCAATCAAATATTGAAAGCCACTGGAGATGGAAACAACACTTCCCTAGGCAGCCATCAAAACAGGAGAGGTCTTAGGACAGATCACTACACCACTGCAGCTATTACTGGCCTCTGGCAGAGTAGGACTCATTAACCTCTACCCTCTTGACCAGTTTTTCATAACATGGATACAAATTCACAGCTACAGTATCTGCTTTCCAGAGTTGGAAGCAAGGACAGGTGGCCTGGGAAGAATATAGAGACACTGTCCAAAAAGCTAGGGACCAGGTTAGGAACCATCTTAGGAACCTAAACATACACAAGTTCATGGGACCTGATGAAATCCATCTGCAGGTGCTGAAGGAGATGGCAAATAAAGTTGCTAAGACACTGTCCACCATATTTGAAAAACGACAGCAGTCAGGTGAAGTTCCAGATGACTGGAAAAAGGGAAATATAACCCACATTTTCAAGCAGGGAAAAATAGATGACCTGCAGAACTACAGACCAGTGAGTCTCACCTCTGTGGCTGGAAAAATCTTGGAGAGGATTCTCCTGGAAGGCAAGCTAAGGCAAATGAAAAACAGCAAGGTGGTTGGTGACAGCCAGCATGGCTTCACTAGGGGGAAATCCTGCCTGACCAATCTGGTGGC
>JASSUY010020142.1:721-12810 GCA_032466535.1 Forpus xanthops
TTTTTTTTTTTTTTTTTTGCCCCGATGTCTTAATTAAATTTTTTTTATTGATATTTTATTAATTTCCATAGTATAGTTGAATTTTTTTGTTCAGTGTTTTCATTTAAAGTTTTACATGTGTATGCATGTATAAATAAGCCTAAGATTCAAATCCTGCAATCGTGATCTATTTTGTATTAAATTCATTTACTTGCTATGTTATATTTTCAGTTCCTAAATGAACTTTTATTTTAAAGGTTATTATTAAACAGTCAACATTCCTGCTAGAGAGGGAACCATTCGTAGAGAGAAATATTTCTATTTCGATTTCTCTTTATATTTTTCTAAGCAGTAGCCTTGCACCTCAAGTCTGTTGCAACTATATATGATAGGGTTCTCAAGTTTTTTTGCAGATATGAAAATTTATTTCTTAATTTACTTCATTCACAATGTCTTATATAGGACAAAAATATACTATTTCTCAATTTACTGAATAAAGTTCAAGCTTTATTCAGATCCAGCTGAAGGAGATTGCTGATGCCTTTGTAAGGCCATCCTAAATTATCTGGGAAAGATCAAAGGAGGAATGATGGAAGACTGGAAGAAAGCAAAGGTAATTCTTGCCTTCAATAAAGACAAAGAAAGCACAGATAACTTCAGTAGAGACAAAGACAATAAACCTAGATGCCATTACTCTTTTTGCTGCTAAGCTTCAAGACAAGGCCAGGAAAGCAAAGTTCAACCAAAGACCCATTGAAAAGGCAGTAGGGTTAATATGTTGGGTTCAGCTCTCTTCACCTCCATAACGCTCCATATCAATATAATCAAGGACATACAACAAATTTGCACACACTGGTAAGTTCCAAAACATACATGTATTTCAGGCACACAGTGTCACAGTTCACTGTGGCGCTACATGGTACCCAGTAGAGATTCATAGACAAGTGCTTTGCGCCAGCTTGGATATAATTAATCTTAAAGAGGGCTCAACCTGAGCAGAGGTAAGGACCTTTCTCTTTGGCTGGTGTGTATATGTTAAGAAGCAGGAAAGTATAATTCTAGAGCTTAGTTAATGTTCTAACTCACTCAGCAAAAGCAATATTTATCACTAATTGGAGACATTTTTGAGATTCGTCAAGTGAACAACTAGATAGACTTCTACCATCAGTAGCATTTTCCCTATTGAGATTTGGGTTGATTTAAATAAACTCGAAGGCATGTTATTCCATACTTTTAGCACAGAAGCATACTTAATCCATGCACAAAGGATCAAATACAATCCAAATTACTTAAAAACTGCACTTCTTTTTCAGCACTAGTCCATTTTACATTTCTCATGAAGTAAAAATTTTCACAAACTACTAAATGTGCCTTCACTACATTTAAAGAGATTGATTATCCATTTAGAATTCAGAATGTGTGTTATAAGCATAGAGTGCTATATATAGGTATGAAGGTGACATGCTATGCCCTGAGGCACAAATGCCCAGTGAGATCACTTCAAAAAGGACAGCACATCTCTAATTTTATCTAACAGCAAAGAGAGACCACTTTACTTTTTTTAGATATAATCTTTAATAATCTTCAACAATTTTTTGAAAAGCAGACAAGGCAACCATAACAACTATAAAAATGATGCAAAGGTGACTTTGAGAACTTCATAAATTTTTCCCACACTAGAAGTAGTAAGAAACTTGATTTTGTGCCATTGCATTTTCAGTGGTCTTTCTTTTTGGTACCTTTTCTTGAAAGCAGAGGAAGGGATGAAGGTTAGTAGTGTAACTTTGCTGAATTAAGCAAAAGCGAAACCATGGTGTATTTACATTTGTTTCATCAAATATTTAATTTAAAATCTAAAAATGTAAACTACACAAATTTTATACTTCCCATCACTGTCACCTTGGGTATAGGTTTGTCAATATTGTCTCCAGGGCAATCAGTATTCATTCTGAATATTGCATTCCAACTAGGTTAACCATTGACTTTGCTATCAATAGCAACATTTTATCTGCAAACAGCATAATGTGCTACCATTTACTACCTCAACCCATCTATTTTTTTCTAAATTTCTTGGCCATTTTCTTCAAGGTTTCCATTATTGTGTTAAATAAGATAGATGAGAGTCAATCAATCTTTTACTGTATTTTTACTGGGTGAAGTAAAATAAAGAGAAGTCTCAAGAAGAAATTATGGGTTTAGCCTTGTTTTATCATTGTGTGTATACTATGTATAATCTCATCACATACCCTTCCCACCTGCTTCTCTATGGATGTGTGATATTTAAGTAGAATTAGTAACTTTGACTACAAAATACGAAGGTGAATTTGAAACATGAATTATGGCTAACACTATTACAATAGCTCCCACAAGTCATAGTATGTTGTCATGGGCTCAGTAGTAGCAGTCAGTTTTCTCCTTCTTGGTAGCTGGTGCAGCGCTATGTTTTTGATTTTGGGTCTGGGAACTGTGCTGATAACACCAGTGTTTTCAGTTACTGCTTGGTAATGTTTTGGTCTGACCAAGGACTTTCTGAGTCATGCTCTGCCAGGGAGAAGGGGAAGCCAGGAGGAGGCCGAGAGGAAGAAGAGACAGGACACCTGACCCAAACTGACCAAATAGATATTCCATACCACAGCACTTCATGCCCAGGATGTAAAAACAGAGGGCAGAAACCCAGAAGGGTGGGGGTGCACTGTTTGGTCGAGCTGGGTATAGGTGGTGAGCGATTGTATTCTTTCCCTGTATTTGCCTTGTCATTGTTATTATTGGTGGTAGCAGTAGTGGATTAGTGTTATCCTTTAGTTACTAAAGTGCTCTTATATCAACCTGTGGGAGTTATATTCTTTCAATTCTCCTCCCCATCCCCCAGGAATTGGGGGAAGAAAGAGGGGGGAGTGAGTGAGCAAAACTGCGTGAGGTCCTTAAACCACAACATGTGTGCATCCTAGTTTTTAACGAAACAGCCTGCTCCATTTCATTCTACTACTGAAGTATATAATGCATAAATCCTTAAATTACAGAGTATAAACTGTAGAAACACAAAAAGGGGAATCAGGAGAAAATAAAAGTGCATATTTCTGCCTCCAGGGCTTAGTACTTGAGGGGATATGTAGACATCATCCACTGTTTAAAAGTTGAAGTGCTTTGTTTATCAAAACAGAAAATATACCCTTGAAACTTTGTGGCATGTAATTACTTATCTGAAGCTGCTTTTTATATACATACAAAATAAAGGACTAATAAAAAATTTTGCTTACAGATATTTAAATCTGATAATTTCCACAGCCCTTGAGATGCCTGGAAGCATACTTATACCAGGCATTGTAAGAAATAATCTTTTAAAGAGATTGTAATGACTTTATTAAAATGTAATGAAGTGTTTTTAAAAGTTTTATAACATATTTTAACCATTGTGCACTCGTGAATGACTTTATTTATCATATAGCATTTGCTTGGGAAGTATTGTTTTGGAAAAAACTTCCATACATCCAAAAATGATTCTATCATTTCCTTATTATGTAAATGAAAAAAAAAAGTGAAAACAAAAAGAAAACCAATTTTATTCCTTATTTTTCCTGCCTTTGTTATTTACTGCTACCAGTAAACACAAGAGAAGTAATGATGGACTTGAGAAAGAGAGAAAAGGAATATAAGAAAAATCAAACTGCAAAGGCTCAACATGGGGAAAAACATGCTTGCTTTCATGAAGATGTGCAAAAAACCAAAGGATAGGAAGTTGGGACAAAAATGAAGATCAGAGGTTTAAAGAGGCAGGTAGAAGTGGGAAAGTAGACAACAATTTCAGAGAAAAACTCAGAGCAGCTGGTGGAAAAGAGAGATGTTTCAGTTGAGATGTCGTGTTTTGAAAGATTAGGAAACTGTAGGGTCTGAAACAGTCTTGTGAATGGATCTATTTATACAAAGTCTATTGTTGACTTTGGAGGTGGATATTACTTATTTGATCAAAATATGAATTTTAATGAAGTAATGTCATGCAAATTTATGCAATCAGTGTTGGTTACCTCTGATACCAGATAGTGTTGTAGTTCTGTACTGTCACTTCTGTGACAGCTTTCTTTAAATAAAGTTTGATATTTCATAAGCAGTATTTCATACACAGACTTCTGACAGACAGTATGTTATTGTTTCTGTCCTCACTGTCTGCTATATAAAATATATATCTGCACCTTAAGGTAGCATAATTTATCATCCTTCTTGAATAAATAATTATTTCTATCTTTCTTGATTGAAACAGTAAACTTCATGATGATATTCAGTAAATTGAAATGTTAGGAGGAAGGAAACCAATAGGACAACAACTACTATCCTTATATTTTCCTTTCAACACATTCTCTTCAAAATCCTTTCTTGCAGTACATTTTCTCTTGAAAACTCCTAAGAGTTTTTGAGAGACTAAGACGATCCCAATTCTTTATATTTTTACACAGTTCTTAACATTGATCATATACAATCTTTGCTTGAAATTTTCTGTCATCTTATAAGAAAGCACTGATAAGGAACTGAAAAACCTGAAGACTGTTAGTCCTCAATAATCAATCAGGTTTATTTCAAGCAAAGTTTTGTATTTCTTTTTATTAGAACCAGTGACAAAATTCAAAGTATTTTAAACTTTTCTTATTACTTTTTCTTATTTTAGTCTGTGTAAAAATTATGTGACCTGTCTAATAAATTTTTACTCACAACTGCTAATCTAGTTGTGAGTAAAAGTATCACACTTCGATACTTTGGGCTGAACTTGGTTGCCCACAGCTCTAAAATGCCTTTTCAAATCCTCCATGATATCCTGGTTCAAACTCCTGGTTGCTCACTAGAATTGTATGGATTTATAGTCCTTACATCCTCCATCATAGCTGTCAACACCGCAGAGTTGTCATGGCTGTCCCAGAACAAATGCCAGTGACATTTTCATCAGCCTTGTCACCACTCTGGTGGCAAATTATCTTTCAAATGAAACAACAGCACAATAACAATGATTACTTATGCATGGGCAATTCTTTGCCAATTCAATGGAAGCATACTGGGTTCAGGATGACGAAGGAGAGTAAAATGCTTTATCCTACTATCATGGGTTTAGCAGCAGCTGTCATTTTTCTCATTCTTAGTAGCTGGTATAATGCTGTGCTTTCGACTTTTGGCCTGGGAACAGCACTGATAACACCAGTGTTTATAGTTATGATTTAGACTGTTTTGGACTGACCAAGCACTTTCTGAGTCTCATGCTCTGCCAGGGAGGAGGGGAAGCCATAAGGAAGAAGAGACAGGGCACCTGACCCAAACTGGCCAAAGAGATATTCCATACCACAGTACGTCATGCTCAGGATGTAAAAACTAGGGGCAGGAACCTGGAAGAGTTTAAATCACAGCTCGGTCTTCGGGTGGTGGGCAGTTGTGTCATCTTCCCTTGTATTTCCCTGGTCATTGTTGTTATTGATGGTAGCAGAAGTGATTTGTGTTATAACTTAGTTACTGGACTGTTCTTATCTCCCAACCTGTGGGAATTACATTCTTTCAGCTCTTCTCTCCATTTTTCCCTCTGAAGTGGGGGGGGAGGGGGGGGGGAGAAGGTGGAGAGAGTGAGTCAGCAGGCTGCGTGATTTACAGCTTAAACCACGACACCTACTTTTTACAAAATTTTCAATGCTGATGGAGAATCTGTCAGAGCCCTGAGCAGACCATAGTCTCTGATTGCCCTGACCAGGCTGTAAAGGTCTCCCTCTGCATTACTGCTTTGCAAACGTCACTCCCTGCCAGAGTTTTGCCTACCAGTGTTCAAGGTCAGCTCTGATGTCGTGCAATTGTGTAAGCCTAGTTCAGGCTGCTGGTAGAATGACAGCATTGTAAAAGAGAGCAGTGAGAAACCACATCTGGGATGTCTAGGTATGCAACGTTTGCCCATTGCTGGAGCTGCTGCATTTAACTCCAGGTCTTTATTCCTTGCCTGACAGAAGTCATCAGGAGGTTGTACCTAACTCTACGCCTAGATGGTTCTGAAGCTGTATCACACTCTTACATATGGTAGTGTGTCCTGGAGCATAATTGTTCCTACAGAGCTTAAACTTATATAACTTCCCAAGGTGATTTTAATTTCTGGACAATTATTTTGAATGACAAAGAATAATTATTCTGGAGGTCTTTATAGGTCTTTATATTTTTTTTGATTGTTTAGGGTTTTGTGTCTTTTGACGTTTTGCTTGGGTTTTTTGTTTGTGTTTTTTTTTTTTTTTTTTTTTTTTTTTTTCTGGAAGGTTATGTTTGCCTCCACTTAGCAAACATACATAAGGAGTGATTTTTTACTAACAAATAAAAGATATGCTTTCCGGATATAAGTCACCTTCTCCCTCGCAGATTAACTATTTACTTCTGTCAACATATACCACGAATGCAATGGTTAGTGAAGTGTAATTTTGAAAATATAAAACTATATTAAAAAAGTACAAACTAATCAATTATTTTCACCTTACTTACAGAGATAAATATGCTTTTCCTATCATACAGTCCACTCAGCAAGAAAGTATTGATTTAGTTTATGTGTGTTGAATTGTCAAAAAAAATGCCAAAGAGAGAACATATTGAATTTTTTTTTTTTTTTTCCATCAAGGGAACAATAATTTCTATGGTGCATGATGAAATTTAAGAAGTTATAGGACAGATTTTTACAGAAAGCCCTGGCATTGAACTATTTTATCTGTTTGAGACTTAGGGAGAAAAAAAAAGAGAAGGAAAAAATTACCAGATCTATTGTAACTTTCATCAGAAACAGTCACTAAAATGCAGTAAATGTATTAATAAGTAATAAAAATAAATATCTCCCAGAGTAACCCAATTGTGAGGAGCATCATGATTCCCCCTTTTAATTCCTTTCATGTATTATATGTTTAATAAAAAGAACAATAGCAACTTTTTATTTAAGGCCGTACTCCAGTGTTCTCATAAAACAAGATAACTGTACTACACACTCCCTTCATGCAGTTAATAATTTGCAGAGTCAATACCGTTCAAAATTTGTTGAGGCCACTTTTTTCTCATTTTTCTTTGGGACATTATTGGAATATTATTCTGCAACTACTACAGATGAAAACTTTAAACATAATGCTCTTTGAAAATCCATTTTCTCATTTAGGAGGAGGAAAACTCAGTCACTTTATAGCAAGGAATGTGACTTTCAATTTCCACATGTTTTTGTGTCTTTAAATACTGACATCAAGGAAGGATCTGGTGGGTTCTGGCAATACCTGTGGAATCCTAACTGCAGCAGTGCCCATGGGAACCCCTGTGCTCCCACAGCAAACATGCCAGAACAGAAAGCTGTTCCTGGGCCTCCCCTTGGCAAGCCCTGCACCAGCCCCAGCAACACTTAGCTAATTAATGCTGCCTCAAGCTCTGTGACCATTCAAGCAGCCAAGCTCCAACAGGGCAAATGTCCAGCCCCTTCTGCCGCAGCAAAGAGGCCAGGACAGTGTCAGTGTTTAAATCCAGCTGGCAACTCGACACCAGCAGCCACTTGCTCAGCACCCAGATAGGATGGGGAGGAGAACTGGTTAAATGTAAAACTCAAGGGTGGAGATGAGAATAGTCCAGTAACTTAGATAAAGTCCAATGTAATGTTAATATTATTGCTATTAATATTAATAGAAATACAAGGGGAGACATATGGAACCAAAAGGGGGAAGAAAATACCAGTAGCCAGCAGTGATGCCCAATAAAATTGCTCAGCATCTTCTGCAGACGCCCAGCATGACCAGAGCAGCAACCTGATCCTTCTGGGTAACTGCCTCCAGTTTTTATGGCCTGATGTGTCATGGGTCCACCAGGCTGAAAAGTGTTCATATTAGAGTACATAAGTTGTAATAGTAATATACATATAGCATATAAACATATCTATTCTTTTAATATGCAATAATTTTCATTACACTATATTATAAAAATGAGGGTTAGAGTTAGGGTCAGGAATAGGTGTCTCAGTCAGAGGGAAGTATGGAGGGTATTTTGGATCTTTGCAGATGCTTTCAGGAGCCTTGGGGGTGTTTGGGTACTTTTTGGGGGGGAGATTGGGGTCATTCAGGGGGTGTTTTGGGGGTGCTTTGTGGTGCTTCAGTGGTATTTCAAGAGTTCTTAGAGGCTTTGGATGTTTTTGAGGATGTTTAGGGAGTCTTGGAATGTATTAGGTGTTTTGGTGGGTTGGTTTGGGGTGTTTGGGTATGTTTTGAGAGTTTTGGGGGTGTTTGGTGTCCCTGTTGGGATTGTTTTGGTGTTCTTGCCTGGTTTAAGGTGTTGTGGCATGTGTTCTGAGGTTGTCTGAGGTTGTTGTGGGATATTTTGAGGAGTTTTGGGGAGTCTTGAGAGACTTCAGTTGTGTTTGAGGGTGTTTTGTGGGGTGTTTCAGGATGTTTTAGGGCATTTCAGGGTATTCTGAGGTCTCATCAAACAGCTGCAGGGTGCAGCAGTGGTGGGTACCACCAGATCTCTGCGAACACCCTCGACTATAGAAAGCAAAAAAACCCCAGGAAAATAATAAAATTTGAACCATCTTTCTTTTTGCATACTTATTCTCTCCATATTAAATAAAACCCGTGTGTAAGCCCTTATGTACTTTGAGATATTGACATGAAATGCAAGTCTTAGTGTCAATGCGTTTTCCTTATGTATATTCCAATCAATACCTTCAATCATGCAAATTTCATTCATTAGACAAAAGAATTAGATAGTTCTCCACAGTATTTCACAGTATGTAAATAATGCAGTTATCACTTCAACCACGTATTATTCTTATTTTCATGAAGAAAAACAGAAATTTCAATTATTGTAATAATTACAATTTGTATTGCGATATTTTTAAGTAAATGGGGGGAAAAAAGGTCAGAAAATCTTGAGTTTTCTATATTTGTTCATTCAAAAGTTATAAAATCATGCCCTTTCCAAAGACATTTTGTCTGTTATTCTTTAGTTTGACACAGGGAAAGTAAATACAGAAAAAGGGTATTTCACTGGTCATCCATGTGACTACACATGACAAAGACTACTACTCAGTCTGTTAGTGAGCTTAGTGCTCAAATGTTTTTGTCAGCCAGCAGGGTTTTCTCAGGGTAACTTGGACTGACAGGGAAAAAAAAAAAAGCAAAGCAAGCAAAACCAAAAACCAACCATCTTACTGTCTTGCTGTTGCATTAGGATACTGAAAGGATGGTGAGGCATTGGAATAGGTTGCCCAAGGAAGTTGTGAATGCCCCATTGCTCGTGGTGTCCAAGGCCAGGTTGGACAGAGGCTTGGGTGGCATGGTTTAGTGGGAGGTGTCCTTGTTCATGACGGGGGGGTGGAACTAGATGATCTTAAAGTCCTTTCCAACCTTAACTATTATATGATTCTATGAAAGAATCAGCTTTTTCAGTGAGTCTGAAAAATATCCTGTAGATATATATTCATGCATAAAGTGTTAGTCCATTCATAGCAAGATTTTCACTTGATGCAAATCAACATAAATCTATTGACTCTTGTGGAACTTTACAGGTTTTCTTCACCTCAGAATGAGTATCATATAAGTTTTAACATTACCCATTTTTTTACAGTAAAAAGAAGAATGTTTAACTGCCTATACAGCATGTCTATTCTGCTGGTCACACTAATGCAGCACTACATATTATTCAATTGTTACAGTTTTTAGATATCAAGCTGTATAATATTCAGATGCATTACTTCATCTATAAGCAATATGCAAGCACTTCTGACTTGAATTGTACAAACTTTAAAGACTGCAAGTGCAGAAAAAGGAGTCGATATGCTTAGAGCTGGATCCAGCACTCAGAACATAACCACACCAGGGCAGAGTGGATGGAAAAGGGATCATCACCCTCAGGCTGCTGGCAATGCTTCTTCTAATGGAGCCCAGGAGGCTGTTAGAATTATTTGCCTTGAGGGTGTAATTCTGGCACATAGTCAACTTGTAGTGCACAAAGACCCCCATTCTGTTCTTTGCAAAGTTGCTTTCCAGCTGGTCAGCCAGAGGTACTGGTCTGGGGGTTGTTCTTCCCTAGGTGCAGGACTTCGTTTTGACCCCCTTTGAACTTCATAACGTTCTTGTCAGATCACTTCTCCAGCCTTTTGAGGTTCCTCTGAATGGCAGCACAACCCCCTGGTTTATCAACAACTTCTCCCAGTTTTACATTGTCTAAAATATGTTGAGGATATAGTCTGTACCATTGCCCAGGTTATCCAGTGAAGAGGCTAAAAAGCATTGGCCTATCTACCAATCTACCCTACTACCAGTGGGGTAAACCACTGGCCTCCAAGTGTAGTCTGTGATAATAATCACAACATTCTGGTCCCAGCTATTCAGACATTTTTCAGTCCACCTTGATATTAACTTGCCTAAACTAAACTTTTCCAGCTTGTCTTTGAGGATATTGTGGAAAAAGTCAAAGGCTTTGTTAAAGTCAAAGTGAACAAAACCCACCACACTCTCCTCATCCAGCAAGGTATTCACCTGCTTGTAGAAGATTATCAGGTTGTTTAAGCATGATTTTCTTTTCAAAAATCCATGCTAACTACTCCTAATCACTTTATTGTCCTTTCTGCATTTGAAAATGTTTTCCAGGGCAAACTGTTCTATCACTAGGCTTGAGACTGATCTGAAGCTAGTTGCCCTATTATTCTGTAGGTATTTGTCTTTGCCTTTCAATCAAGGTCCTTGACAGAATCCATTCTAGGGGGATCTTGGCTTTCCTAACCCCACTGATGACTGGGAAGCATCTCTGTATTCTTCCCAGGTTACCTCTGTCTCCTTGTTTATGCCTCCTGTGAGCTTTCTTTTTATGCTTGCATTTTGTCAGGATGTTGATTGCCCACTAATCTTGACCCATAAGCTGACCCCGACCTGACCCAGGTCTGAGATCCATGTATTCCCACTGTTCTCTCACATACAGGGAAAGTCCCTCTGTTCCCTTACCCAAGCTGACCTTCCTGAAGGAACCTGTATCCATCTAATTCTCCAGTGGTATAAAACATGAACATATTTAGCTGCTGAGCTTGTTCTAAATTAAAAACATCCTTTAATTCATGCTACTTAAGTTTGATAAGTTTTAGTAATTTATGACTGGATTCTGCTCAGGTGAAAGAGTATATGAAATGAAAATTTTGTCTAAACTAAATGCAAATTACGGGGGGAGAGGGGAGAAGATGACAGTAACTTAGAATCCTAACACTTCTGTGTTTGGGGTTTTTCTATTACTTGGAAGTGTCTCACTCCTGAAAGGACTCAGTTCAGTAGTCTGGATTTCCCTCAATGTCCACACAAGAGTGTGCACTTACACATATTTGAAAACTCAACAATATATATAAATGTATCTTGTTGTGTTTTGTTTTTTTTTTTTTTTTTCTCAACACAGGTAAGGAAATACATTAGAAATGGAACACGAGAGAATTCTGTAGCTACGTGTCTTTGATTTGTAACTGGGACTGTTGGAATGTTTTTATTTTTTTTCCTATTAGTGACCATGAACTTCTAATTTCCCTGCAATAGTACTAACAGCAGCAATAACAATAATAATAATTGTCGCTCAAGAACCAAACTTTTTGAATGGAGCAGTGTCCAGTCAAATTGGTAGAAGTTCTGAAGAAAAGGTCAAAACATGCAGCATAACTATTTGAACCCTAAAAAAAAAAAAAAATAAAAATCAGACCTACATTTTACCTAAAATAAAAACTTTAGTAATAAAAATAAGCATGAATATATCATTTATGACAGTCAAACATGTACCTTCAGTCATGCTAGTTTCATTAAATACGAAAATAAGTTTTATGTATTCTGTGATTAGTCACTACCAAGTAAAACTACAAGCCTGAGAAAAGTTGTTACAGAATTAGAAAAACAGCAAATATTGCAATTTATTAATACTATCCTGAAATTTTTGCATGCTCTGAAATTTTAAAGTGACATTTTATCTGAAGAATTGACATCTGTTTTATAAAAATATCAAGTTAATGAAGCTAGAGCTGAGAAAAGACTTTTTATAATAGAGTCTGTGGTTTTTTTTTTTTTTTGAGCTGCTTAATTTCAAAGAATATGAACAATTTTCGGAATGTACTGGAGTTCATA
>JASSUY010020144.1:4254-25851 GCA_032466535.1 Forpus xanthops
GTGATAAGTAAAAATAGAGTGTAGACATCAAAGGTGTTTGTTACAGTGTATAAATTCGGGTTTGTAGTGAAATAAATGGAGTTTGTTCTATCCCTCATATTGAGTCGACTAACTGCTCCGCCACCACCCTCTGGACTCTTCGTCACTACGGGTAACCCTCACCCTACCTCGGGTAACCCTAATCCCTGGACAAACCGCAACAGTCAAAAATTTTTTTATGAATTCTAAAAAGAGAAGAACATCAAAAGAGTTTGAAATCAACACAGTGTATTACTATATAGCCTGGAAAAAGGGGAAGAATGAGTTAAGAAGCTTAATTTATTAGCAAGTTCGTGGCCTTGCAGATAAAGTAGGAAAAAAATAAGGGCAGCATGATGAAACTCAGGATGCACCTAATCACCAGCCTGGAAAAAATTTTCAGAGATATAAGTAAAAATAGAGAACAGCTAAGGTAAAGGGGAAACTATGGGTGGCAGACTTAAATTTTTAATTTTTGAGACCAACATACACCTCAAGGATTCACACCAGCACAAGAACTTTTGCCTAACTCTCAGGATTCAAAGATCATAACCTTTAGACAGGTCCGCTACACAAAAGCTAGCTTCATCTTAGAAGTGAAAATCTGTTTCTTCACTTATTCATCATATTAAGACTGCAGGATTTAGCCTACTGCTATAACATGTCTGTGGAAAGAATCAAGATGATGCATGTTTTGAGAAATTGTTTTCTGCATCCTGTCTTCAGAAACAAAAGCAAGAGTCTCCGATGAGATCAACCAATGCTCATAAATTTTACTGCTCACATATTACACTATATTTATTTATATATTTTGAAAGGGACTGGAGATTGAGTATGTGACTAATGCTAAGGTTATAAATTGCTCAGAGAAGAAATCTTAACATAACTGCGAACTTCCTCCTCATCCAAACACATCCATCATGTTCTAATAATATGAAGTGCAGTTCTAATCAAAACTGATCTGAACTTTTTTTTTGATCCAGACATCTGTATCCAGTGCATATACTGGCAAACAAAGAGAAGTTTTTGACTTCGTTAGGTTGCATTACTAGAGAATTAAAGAAGTACAGAACTAGCACAGACCACTTGTGACAACAGCTTTACTTGTGTTTTCCATATGCTATAGAATCTTAATTTTCCTGTTAAAGTTTGTACAATATCTTATAACTGAGATCAAAATATCCACAAAATAAGCTGGCACAGACTGTGAACATTATTTTACATGCTGGGTGCCACTCTGTGCTTCAGAATCTCTCTCTGAAATATCTCTTAGAAAAATGCCTGTTTCAAACAAACGAAGATAAGCTGGAGACAAGACCTAAAGAAATTGCATTCCTGCCTAGTTGTTTTCCACTGTGTTTCACGCTAAAGCCTAATAAACACTTCTCCTAAATGAACACTGTTAACTGTTTCACTGCAGCTGTAAGCAGGGAAGGACACAGACATACAAATTGCAATGGTGATCTGCTAATCTGTTGATAAAGCTATTTACTTTGGGCAACATGTTTTTCTATCACTAGCAGCTTCAATGGTCAGGGTACTGTGGGATTATCCTTTGAAAACCAGTAAATTTGATAGTCAGATCCATGAGTCTTTAAAGATGCCATTTGGCCAGATCAGCTTCTCAAAGCAAAACTGATTAACAAATCATATACATCATATACCAAGTGAAGCTTAAATACTAAGCAGGTCCTAATAAAGCCCAAGTGCACAAGCGTAACATAAAGCGCAAATGTTTTTCCTAAGGATATGTAACTCATTACCAGCTAGTATAATTTTCTGTTTAAGCTTTTATTACACCTACTTATGTCACTTCATATATACACTCTTTAAGCCTGTGTACTTTCCCTGACTTTCTATGTCATGTTTTTACTTTTCTTATGTAAAACTTATACTTTTCAATGCATTAAAGGGTATTGTTGCAGCCACAGAACACTCCTACTGCACTTATCTTTCTCCAGTATGCAAAAAATAGTATTAAGTCAGCTTTCTCTTGCTCACCTGCACAAAGCTCTTCCTCTAAACATTGCTTTCCAGCAGATTTGATCTCTCAAGTTTGCTGTAATCTGTCCTCCTCTGCTCAGCTGCTTTTAACAAGTTCTCTCACTCCTTTCCCTTCATAGAAAAAACAGCCTAGGAAGAGGTTACTCACAGCAACATCCCTGCACATAGAACATCTTATACTATATAACCTGACATATCCTTAACCCGTGGTACTAAAATTAATAAAGGAGATGGAATTCTATGAGGGTAGAAGGAATAATGTCAAGTTCTCCCTCCCTGCACCCCCCCCCCCCCTTTTTAAAAAAAAGCAGTGTCATTCTGAACAGGAATGTACAGAAGAAAGTTAAAAACAGAGGAGTACCCCTGGCAGGACACTGGCACACTTAGGATGAGTACTTGGCTACCTGGGTATGTCACAGCACCAGGTCTTCTCCCTCTGAGCTCTCCTTTTTCCCCCTGAGTGTTACAGAGCAGGGGAAGGTAGTTCTTAATCAATCATAGGGCCAGCCAAGCTCCACTGCACATATTATCTCCAGATCTGAGTGTAACCAAAAAAAAAAAGGACATGGCTGTAAGTTCTAAGGCAATAAAGGGGGCAGAAACCAAAAAGCGCAGCACAAAATATAATGCAGTGGAGGCTTCCTACCAAGAGGACACCAGCCAGTGTTAGTGTGATAATTCACAACACAGAAGAGAAACTCCACAGGGGAAAGGAAAAGGCAGTGGCAAATGAAATCCAGCCTGTCACAGGACTGTTTCTTCACATACAAGATTTCTCCTTCAGCTCTATTACAAAGACCCTTTTCCCATGTCCTTAGCCCCTCTCACCTCTTACCACAGCCATTGCCCAGCCTGCCCAGATTTACAAAGTACCCGATCCTTCCAAACCTTAGGTTCCTCAGTACTGGTATGACCCCGCTCTCCTGTCCCTCCAGCCTTTTGGCCCACATGCTGTTTTAGAGGCTGATGGTAGCTATCATGCTATGATGTATTTCAGCACAAATATGGTACTTGAAAAGTATAAACCAGTGTGACCTGCAATAGGATTCTGCTGCAATCGGTTGCTACTGTCCAAGGAATCAACAGAAACAAACAGAAGTGCCCAGACTGGCTTGACGCTTGAATACAATTGCACAGCTAAAGCTATACACAAATAAAACTGCTATGCCCCAAAAGGGGGAAAAAAGCCCCACAAAAACATTTTTCTAGTGAAGCACAGAACTGCCTCAATTTCCACAAACGAGATGTAGTCATAAATCAGACAGGGAATGATTGCTCTGAGACTATGCTACAAGAAGAATGTGAAAGGTAATTCTGATGGCAAAGTAGAATGGACCTAGTGTCCAGATCATACGCCCACTACCAGAATGGATCCCTGCCTCCCTTCTACCTCCATATCATCAGCACACAGCCAGCTCCTCATTGGCAAGCTATGGGGCATTCATTACTATCCACACTCACCCTTGCTCCAGGCTGCACCTGATAGATGAGCTAGTGCAGATCAGCTAATAGCTGCATCCCCACACTGATTTCTGACAGCCCAAGCACTGCCCAGAGTACTTCACTCCTCCCATATTCAAATCCATTCTCTCTGGCAGAGTAGCAACATCCAAGTCCAGTGTTCAAGCTGCTTTTCTCTCTTTCAAAGAAAAGTTAGCAGAGAGAGAAAAACAGCTGTGAGCCAGGAAGACAGCCAAGTTTGTTTGCCCTTGAAAGGAGGTGGTCACACAGAGTCAAAGACAAAATGAGCAGAGAACTCCTGAGGAAATATATTCACTGTAGTATCTTCTCTAGGCATTAGTTAAAAACTCCACAAGCCGGGCAGCAAGATATCACTTTCTCAATCCCAAGGTAAAATTTTTGTTCTTTTTCAACATAAATAAAGGAAACCCTAACATACAGGCATATACATTGACAAGGAGGAAACACTTTATTGATGAGTTGAGGCTCCCTTTCATTAACATAATGTGAACTAAGAATAGAGTTAATAACAGATTTGCTACAGGTTAACAGACTGGTTCCCTAGATGAAATATCAGCAACAAGCATCAACATAGCTGATTAATAACAGTCAAGCTGTATTAAATACAGGACAAACAATAACTCCACAGATGTTCATATCTGATGGCTACAGGTTTCAGAAGAACAAGAACCAGTACAATTAGTGCAAAGGCTGAGCTGTGGGAAAGTGGATAGGAAATGATAATAGAAGTGCCTTTAGCCATCAAGTAATCTAATCACCACACTGACACACTTTTGTTCTGTAAAATACATTAAAAGTAGAAAAACACTACTAAAACAAAAATAAAAGCCTATGTGAATTAAAAATTGAAAGAGCTGAAGAGTCCTGTAACTCAATATTGTGGTGTACATAATTTTTAGGGGATGTGAAGAATGAAAATAACTGTTATTATTGTTTACATTCATAGCTTACATTAGACTAGGGGGGAAAAAAAAGCAAAGGAGAAAAAAAAGCACTAGGCAATGAAATGTTAATAGATGTTATATATAGTTCTTAAAAAAAAAAAAAATCATATGAATAGTTAATCAACTAGACAAAAGAGAAATTAATGTAACAGGGGAAAACTAAAAATAAAATAAGCTAAAATCGAGAGTTGTAATAAAGTTCTTCAGCACAGTTGGAGAACAGAAGGATACACCAGAGGCTGTTTATAGCCTGAATACCTAAGAGAAAGGTAAGAAAATTTGGACTGGAAGAAACATTCAGAGGATGTAAAAAGTGTAAATCATAAAACTCATGAGCAGCTAACCAAGGCAGAGAAATGCACTCATTCAGAACCATGCTAAGCTCTGGCACCAAAACCAAAAGGAACCTAGACAAGTAGAACTGTAGAGACAGGGTTATGAAATAATATCTACCATGCCACACATATGCCTCTGCAAACAAAAATAGTAATGATGGGAGCTAAAGAGCTCTACGCTATCAGGAATAGAGTCCAGAATATGATGGGTTTTTTTTTGTACTGGTTAAAATAACAAAAGAAACCATCCAAGAGCATAAATAAAGGCAAAAAGTTGCTCTACAAAAGTGTCCAAGGCAGCCAATACTTATTCCTTAAATCTAAAATGTTCACATCTCACGTGTTGAGGTATATACCTCTACAAAAAAAAAAAGGATTTACATTACAAGAATGCCAGCAGAGTTGTATCTGACAACTCAGGTCGTTTGAGGGAAAAAATAGTTAAATATTCTTGATAGAAATAGCTTTTTTTTTTTTCTTTTTGTTTCAGGGACTGATTTGATTCACTATGGAAATTAAATGAGCAACACTATCTTCCAGAAGAAATGCAAAGTTAAAACTGTGCAGTCTCTTTTCTCGTTCATGATGGTAACTGTTAAATTCATCGTTTTAGGAGATGAATTCTCTTTTTCAAATTGAGGCATTTACAAAGTGATAATATCCTTAGGGTTTCCTCCCAACCCCTAGTGCTTCAGCTCAAATTAAAAAATAGTATCTGTTGTATTCTGAGGCCCTTTGCAGGATTAAGTTAGCTCAGCAAGTCCTTTAGGAAAAAATCTACCAGTTTTATTTCTGTTTGTATATCTGTAATTAATGCCATGAATTTTCATTAAAAGGCTATGGTTGCCATTTAGTTCACTGAAAATTAGAATCTTAACAGTAAAATTCTAGAGTACAGGGGAGCAAGCTAATGTTATTACATCTTTGTGGCACTGTAAATGATACTTCCACAAAAATGCTGTGCTCCTACATTGCAGATGGAAGCAACAAGAAATGGCCATTTTCATCACAGATAAAAGTAAATTGTAAAAGTTAATAGTGATATTAAGACACTGTAATACCATTCTCCATTTACTTCACTCTGAATAATTTTTATTTATTGATATTACTACAACAAGCCCTTTCAAAAAGCAAAGACCTCTTTGAAAATACAACTAATTGCACTGGGTGTGTAATTTGTGAATTAACTTTAGAGATAACTTAAGCCATGGCCCAAGTAACAAACTTCCTCAAGGTTGTTTAATGCATCTTAGGCTTTCCAGCTGTAGATGAACTTCACACATTCATTGAACATGTTGAACTTACGTTCTGTTCTGTCTTGCCACAGAACACAGTAATGGACCATGGTCACTGTGACCAACACTTGAAGTGAAAATGAAATTTCCCCTGCCCCATTATAGACACTGTGACTGTACTTGTAACTAATTGGCAGTAATATTAATGACCCACATTTAAAGTGCCAGTGCTCATGACAGCTCTCAATGAAAAAGCAGGAAAAAATAAAGCCTAACTGGCTTGACTTCCTGCTAGAAAGACAAACTGAGCTGAAAAATTTTGGAGACCACTGAAGTCAGAATTGAAATTCACTTGGGCTGTGGATGCTTATCACCTCTCAAAAAATGGGTCATTTGTCAAAGTTTGCATACCATATTGGAAATAATGAACCCACCCCCTTTAAAACAGGACACAAGAACTAGTTTATCTATAAAGCCCTCCCCACCTCCCCAAATCATTTAATTCAAAGGAATCATAGAGCTCTGCTGAACAGGATGCAATTACCCACATACCCAAATCAACATGCAATTACATAGTGTGCTGATGAGAAGTCCGTATTTCTCCTCTATTCATTCTGCATTCAGTTCTATCTCAGCCACAACTCCACTCTCACTGATGCCCCTTGTCGTTCCTCAAACCTAATGTTGCTCTGTGTTGTACACTTTTCCCACACTTATTGGATTGCTCACGTGATTCCTTCTCTTCCTTTTTAGCCAGCTAAGAGATAAGAAATTGTTATCGAACAGTGGCTAATTTTTACTTCCATGCCCCTTCTAGACTGAAGCCCTTTTAGGGGGAGGCAGGAATAATGGCACAATCCTTCAGCACCATGTTGAAATCCTTTAGGCTCTTCTACTCCAGGAGAGAAGAGAGTAGGGCAGTTTACAAATCCTGAAGGGCATCCTTTAGACCAACCAATAACTTATTAGTGGGCAGCAATTTCCCTACTGCTCACAGGTTGGCTCCAACTTTAAACAAACTTTTGTGTCACCTGGTGGAAAAGAGAAGTGTAGAGCTGCTCATCCCATCAAGAATCTCATGACATGCAATCGAGACCAAAAATAGCCACTGAACATTGAAACATTTATCCATCAGTCTAGGTACACAGAATCATAGAAGGGTTAGGGTTAGAAAGGACCTTAAGATCATCTAGTTCCAACCCCCCTGCAATGGGCAGGGACACCTCCCACAAAACCATGCCACCCAAGGCTATGTCCAACCTGGCCTTGAACACCGCCAGCGATGGAGCATTCACAGCTTCCCTGGGCAACATATTCCAGTGTTTCACCAACCTTACAGTAAATAATTTCTTCCTCATATCCGGTCTAAACTTCCCCTGGTTAAATTTGAATCCACTACCCCTTGTCCTATCACTTTAGTCCCTAATGAAGAGTCCCTCCCCAGCACCCCTAAAGGCCCCCTTCAGATACTAATAGCTGGTTGTATAGTTTAATTATACATTAATGACTTCACTTTTTTCTTAAATACAAAATACATTTAATTCAAGCAAGATATGTTAGGTACCTTTTGCTGACTCACCTGAATATGAATATACTTTCTCCATACTCATATGTGCATAAAGACCTATAAAGACATGCAAATTGAGAAGATCTAAAGTTATCTCTATAGCTCATTAACTGACTGGATTTGCTGAAAAATACAAGAAAGTATGAGTCAGAAGAAAATTCTGGAACTGAAAAACCAGGCAGTGAATGTTAATACAATCTCCAAGCAAATCTAGCAATAATAGCATTAGCTAGCCCTAAAATCAGGTCAACTAGCAAAAACTTAATCCTGATCCACCAGCTGGATCTGCTGATGTCTAAGTGTGGTTAATAAGAGGCAGATGGATTTCTCTGTACATGACTGTTATCAATAGGAACTTTGTAAGGTTGCTTTAAAAAGTAGGGCTAAGGGCTTTTTTGGTCCACAAGAACAAAACATGAAGAAAAGTTAAAAGTGAAAAAAAATGAAGGACATTTTGCTTCAGCCCTTCCTGCCAATCACAGTGAATACTGCTTTAGTAGGTGTTCCCTCCTCTTTTTTTTCCTGAAAAAAAAAAAAAATAAAATTATATACGATGTATCAGCACTCTTGCGAACTGTCATTTTCACAATCTAGTCTCACTTATACATAGGAATACTCTTTTCTGCTGAGATTTTGAGCAGGACTCATGTGGCCAAACAGGCTGCAGGACAGTAAGAAACAAATTTTTATAATTGAATTAGCATTTTTTTTTTTTTATCATCATTTATCTTCGAGTAGCTTCTCTTCACTGGAAATAGATACACCTGGAATTGTAACCCTGAAGCTCATGTAGTCAGCAAGAAGCAATCATTGGATTTATGTTATTTTTCTAATAGTCTTTAGACACTCAAAACTAATATAAATAATTTTCATCTATTCATTTATCAGCAGTATTATCTGGCTATGCGGTTTATTTTCTAAGATAAACTATTTAAAAAAATATTCCTATGACTGAATGCTGTGGTAAATAGTGTTTCTAAATTGACCTAGATTTAGTATATTTGTCCAGCACGATGAATCTTTTACAAAATGTTATGAATTCCACCTCAGAAAAAAGTGTTTATTATTCAGTCCTTAGGGTGCCCAAAAAATCAACAAGAGTCTTTGATTTAAATCATGCAATTCTCTTACTATTCTCTACACTAAAAAGGACACTACCTGATGGAAATACTGGAGTATATGAAATAGCATATGTGTTTGTAAAATACCTTTAAGGATAAAGTTTTATTTGTAAATAAGAAGAGTCTGAAGGACAGTTTCCATTTTCTCACTTCTTTATTCTTGGTAACTTTAAAGAGTAACGTACCGAAATATGGTAAATACTATCAGAATTGAGCTGCAAAAGATGTGATTTGGTGTCCTCCTATTTTTTAAATCATATATTTAAAAAAGAAAAATTACAAATAATTTTACATAAGAAATCTGCTCCTTGAGTTTATAAACTAAGATGGCTTGCGTCCAAAACAACTATGCTGATTTACAGTCCTGGTTGAGTCCTTTTTTTTTGTCTACAGGAAATTCACAGGGATTCTGTATTTACTTAAGAATATTTTCCAAAATTTAAAAACAGGTGCAAAAAATGACTGAAACTTGAAAGATGTCTTCCAAGTGAGGATTTTCAAAGGTAATATCCTTATAATTCATACTTACATAAAGCAACATTTCCTTATCCCAATAAGGTTATTGTTAAGGTCATTGTTATTCTGTCACACAAGGTTTTGATTTTAAACCTTGACCAATATATTTAGCATTTTATGAATTCTGCCCAGAAAATAGGCCATGCTGACCTTTTCAGAGAAATTATATGACAAAAGAGAAAGCAATTCTGATAGCTTCCTGCCACTAGAAAAAAAAAAATATGTTCCAAAAACTTGCAATAAAGTTGTGTCTCTGATGAACCAACAGAGGTAAAGTGACAGCATCCATGCTAAAATGAATCATCAAAAGGGACTAATGGAAAAAGCATTGCAGAAGAGTTTCTCCCTCTGTAAATGATTCATAAATCTAAAAGAAGGAAGGAAGAAAGAAAAGAAAAACAAACAAACAAAAAGAATAAAGGTAAGAAGTTGTGCAGTTGGAAAGTAAGAGTCCAGAAGAGAAGAAGTATGTTTTTCTTTGAGTACCACTGTTAACTTCTTGATGGGTAGTTGCATACTAGCTATATCTGCTCAGAAAATTAAATATTGCTTACTACGGTCATTATTGTAGGCAATGCAATTTATAATAAAATAATTTAATATGCACCAATTGTTCCTCTACATCAATGCTATTGACAGATCAATCTAAGCAGAACTCTAAGGTGCCAGATCTCTGAAAAGATCAAATCACAGTATAACTTGTCATTACTTGCCTATCTGTGAAACATGGAAAGCATCTTGAGAACCTGAGGTGAAGGCAGCCTCAATACATCACAGAAATAACTGACACAGAACACTGTAAAGGCCAGAATATATGGGTTAAGTAAATGCATTTAAGGTAAATCTATTTTATAGTCATGCTGCTGTTAAATACTCTGATTAAGACTGCAACCTCTTAATCAGGAAGTTTTTTAATCAAAGACTGTGGGAGCCTAGAAGAATATCGCAAAAGATCACTCCATGTCCTTTCTCTGAGTTGATATAGTTGTCAGAGACTAGATGACAGTCTGGAAGAGCCTTTGATCAAATGCTGTATGACTGTTCTCAAGCATACATGGAAGAAGTATACTGCACTTCATTTTTGTTGCAGTATACTTTTTTATACTGATGGAAAAACTACAGTCAGAGTTCTATGAGTATCTGTATATAAAATTACCTATATATATCCCACTCTGACATACCTTACAAATAAAATTGCAAAGTGTGTAACAAGCCATATAATGTAACAAACTTAGGATTTTTGTTTAAAATACTAGACAGAAATAATGCATTTAATGAAATTCCTAATGGCAAGGCATCTGTGACAGCAAAGCAGAAAATAAATCTAATGTATAATATGCACTACAGTTGTTCCTCATAAGCCTCTGGAGAAATGACAGAAACATAAAGCAGTTCACAAAAGAAGTTTCTGTCTCATTTCTGATGGTTTCATTTATCAACAAACAAGTTTAGCTCTATGACAACTCTACATTAATGGAGCTATTAAGCTAAATGTGACCAAATGTTATTTGTTTTACCTATCAAAACTTATTACTGTCAGAAACACTGCCAACATCACAGGCTTGGAAAGAGAGACTCAAAAGCTGTCTGTTTTTTAAAAATGGTTAATATAAGGCACAGATAAAAGTTTTTTTTCCTTACCTTGTGCTTCCATGACAAGCCTGGAAATAGGACAAAACTGCAAAAAAAAAAAATAAAGGTTAAATCTTTATTCAAGATAAAAATCACCTTGAGGCGAATTAAATTGCCTCACTAAGTCACCAGTAAACATCTTAGATATATCTGTGGAGATACATATATATATCTCCAAGCTGCCTAGTCACATTAACATAAGGCCACTGCCAAGACAAAATGGGGAGATATTGATAGGATGGATAGCTAAACTTATCTGCAGATATGTTTGAAACACCTAGGTTAGTATTATCCACAAAATTAATTCACCTGTTATTTATCATTTCTTCCAAATTACAGAGGGTAAATATCTTGGCCCACAGACAGCAGGGACAATGAGCATCTCTGACTACATCTGAACCACCAGTTGCCTCCTGGGTTGATGCTAGTAAACTTTACAAGGAGAAGGCAGGAAAAAAACATTTGGAACATGGCTTATAATATTTTCAGCAGTCCTTGCAGCAAATCACCCATAGCATTGCACCTGGGCTTGATATCAGCAGGAACTTGTTGCCTAACTCCAGGAAACAGCCCAGAAGCAAACTATCTTCTGTACAGTGAGGATGACCAGAGGACCAGGAGAGGGGTAAGAGGCATAAAGAACTAGAAATGAACAAAAGCATGCAGATAAAAACATTTCTATCAGGCACTAACTGACTGGCCCATCTAGGACTTCCCTATGCCCTCTGCCTGAGAGCCCTACTGAAGCCATATCTGGGCTTCAGTGTACTTGTCTCTAGATGGGTCTTGGACCTCCCCTATAGCTGTGTCTCCTAGTAGGATTCTTTGGAGAGATCTGGCTCACCACATGCCATACTTGACAACCCCCTACCCATGCCCTGCCCTCCATACTCAGCCTGACAGGGCTGTGCTGGTGAGTGGGGGGCACAGCCTGCATGTGGGTCACCCCAACTCCAGGATCGTGCCCCTCTGGGGGCAGCTTCACTCCCAAAGCTCCCTCACAGATTGCTCCAGCTGGTGGAGTGGAGGCCCTGGCCCTCAGGCTGTACAGGACTCACGCAGAGCACAAGGGCCATGGGCCATCAAGCTCCTTGGCCAGCTTCTCTGTCCCACATACCCCCTCCAGGAATCCCTAGGGGAAGCTTGCCTCCCCAGGCCTGGCTTCAGGAACCTTGGCCTGGTTCCATGGCTCTGACCTGGCACACTCCATGGGCTAGGCAGGCAGTGGAGGACACCAGGAGACTTTAATGATCCACGAGTCCTGATGCCCCGTTTCACCACATGCTGAGGTCCATTCTTGCCCATGCCATGCTGTAGGCGTGCCTGTGCTCAGCCTAAGCTCTGTCCTGCCTCCTGGACACAATGCAAACCTATGCCATGGTTCTGCCTTCTGCTGCTCCCCAGCAGCCTCCCTGGATAGGCCTGTCCCCTGCACAGGGTTGCCCCATGGCACCTGCTGGGTCTGTGCTGGGGCAGCTGCCATGCCCCAGGCAGCCAGGCCCTCCTGCCCCTTGCTATGGCTGCATGGGTAAGGTGCTCTCTTTAGACCAAGGGCTCAGGATCCTGATGAGAAGGAAATGTAAAAAACTGGCTTTGACCTATCTGGCCCTTAAACACTCTTAAAATGTGAGCTCAGCTCAAATCCAGACACAAGGGCAGGTTTACTTAGGAAAAGACGAGCTGCAGCTATTTCCTGTTAATTTTGTGGAAAACAGCCCTGATTTCCACAACATTTAGTAAAACACTTCTTAAATAGTAGCTACACTCTCTTAAATGTTTGGAGAACAAAAAATTCCTGTCAGTAATTTAGCTTGAGTAGCTTCAAAGCACAGGTTGTCATAGGGCCAAGTCCTGCCAAGCACCATCCATCCTCCACTGCCCCACAAGTGAGACTGCTCTCCTCAAGGTCTTGTTCAATGCTTCGCTCCTGCTCTCCCAACAAAGTATTTCTATCAGCTTTGAAAGGAACAGATCTTTTTTATTAATATTTCAGACAAAGTATTGGTCTGTAAACGTACTTTCTGAGTGTTCAGGACACCAGGGAACAACCGAAGTGATGCTTGCAGTCCAGATGATGCTAGAGAGAAAAGGTAAGGGAGGGACAAATGCAAGCATAAAAATAAAGCTATGGGGAAAGATGAATTTTCTATCCTGAAAGCAAATCACTTACCAAAGCTGAATTACAAGACAGACAATTTGCTGAAGTGGCTCTGTGCTTGACCTAGCCAGAGCCAGGTTTGTCCTCATTGATGGTGCTCATGGGGAGTGTAGGTGACAAAGGGAAGAGGGTGGCTGGCAAGAGAGCGGTGCCACAGCCCTGGATACTGTAAATTTCACTGACAGAACTAATCCAGGCTAGCACAGGCAGGCACAATTAATGGGAAGTGACACAACTGTGATCTGATAATGAGGTAACAGAATAGAACTGTCAGAGCGCTTCCCAGGACGATGATAAATGATGTCATCTCTATTTCAGGACGTTTCAGGGGGAAAGCAAGTCTTAAACACACAAATTACCAAAGGAGAATGAAAAGATATTATACCCAAGAATAACAAAAAAATATTAGGTTAGCATTGCATCGCATAGGTTTGGGCTGTATATCCACCTCACCATGCAAACCAAAAACCTCTGTGCTCTTTTCCCTGGGGGGATCCTGGCTGAGCCCACAAGGCTTGCTCAGTATCTAGGTACATATCCATCCCAACTATTATATTTCTCTCCACTTGGTTGATTCACAATGGGTAGGTTACAGTGTGGCTAGGAGCTACATGATTCAGGTAGTCTTTAAATTGTATTTGTGCAATTTACCATTTCTAGTTTTTTCAAGTCTCTAGCACACATTTTTCTGTCTGTTCTCCATTCCCCAGTAAGGACGGACATTTATATATCCATTTCATAGCTGTTAAGCTATGATCAGTCCAACCTATCAGCAAAGCTTACAGGCCTCCAAGCTTTGCCAAGACAAAAATGTTTCTGTTCTGGCTGGGCAGCCAGATGCATGAATTACTGGTGACAAATAAAAGGTATATGTTTTAGACCCCACAATTGAAAGGTAAATTACAGGCCTAGCAGGGTTTGTGTCCTGTTAAAAGAGTTATGATTGCTCCCTGGGAGCTACTCCATTGCAGTGTAGCCTAGACCAAGGATTAGTGAGAGGGTGCATCACAGGTTTACCTCTTGCATCACCTCTTGCACCTATTCCTGATCCTCATTGAGCAATGACAGAAATTTAGGAATTGCAGATTCCATTGTCAGAATTCACACACTGTCCAACAGTTCATGAATTCCTTTGAAACAAATAATCCAGAAAATGGGGGACAAACATTTAACCACTGTGTCATACCACAAGTCCAAGTTAAGGCAATAAGGAGGAAAGATGATAAAAGATACAGCAGCAAACCTGTTTTCATTATACAGGTTGCAATTTTCCAGAATGTTTCATAGACTGTAAGAAACTATATTGGCTTCATTTAGCAGTCAGGGGGTCCAATGATAATGTCTGTATGTCTTTTCTCTTGTGTCAATAAATTGTGAGTTTGCTTAGGTATTTTCTGTTGTCCAGTCAATCTTAAAGAAATGGGGAGATGCCAAGATTTTATTTTTAAAAGTTAGCACAAGACAATGAAATAATAGCCTGGTCACACACAGGGTGTTATATTAATATTTTATTTGGCAAATACATCAATCCCAGAGCAAATCATACTATTAATGAGGTAAAATATTCCCCATGTAGATTAGTAGTTCCTTCACAGCAGGAGGTTAAACATGAGCACCTTGTTCCCTTGTAAGAAAAAGCATTGCAAAATGGTAAAACTTGCACGGTATTTCTCCAAATTAGCTACTCACATAAAAGGGTCCTTACAATAAATAATTCATTAAAAGTACTTAATACAGCTTGCATATTAGTAAAGAAGGTATTACTAATTTCCCTTCTCTCTGCCCCCCAGGTTGTTATGGCTAATTGAAGCACTTTCTGGCTGTGAATTAACTAAAGAGACTGCCAGAACCATAGGTTCTCTCAACCACAGAGAGGCCCATGAAAAGGGAGAGAGTTAGGCTACTCTTCTCCCACCTCATGTTCCTCACTGCAGTGTCGACACTTTGCAGTCACTGTACTTTCCACTGTTTTTTTTGTCCCATGGGCAAAGTGAATGCAGCACAGCTGATAAATGCACTGCCAACTCATCAGATAGGTCCGGTTATGCTCTGAGCCAAGCAGAGTCAATGAAATAGTACTGTCAAAGAATCGTAGAATGGTTTGTGTCATAAGGGTCCTTAAAGATCATCCTCTTGCCATGGGCAGGGATAACTTTCTCTAGACCTCCAGACCAGGCTGCTCAAAGCCACATCCAACATGGCCCTGAACACTGCCAGGGGTGGGGCGTCCACAACTTCTCTGGGCAACCATCTCCAGTGTCTCACCACTCTCACGGTAAAGATTTTCTCCCTCATATCTAATCTAAATCTCCTCTCTTTCTGTTCAAAGCCATACCCCCTTGCTCTGTCATTACATGCCCATGCAAAAAGTTCCTCTCCAGATTTCTTGTAGGCCTCCTTTAGGTACTGGAAGGCACTATAATGTCTCCCCTGAGCTTACCCCAGGCTGAACAAGCCCAACTCTCTCAACCTGTCTCCACAAGAGAGGTGTTCCAGCCCTCAGATCATTGTTGTGGCTCTCCTCTGGTCTCGCTCCATCATATTGGGGCCCCAGAGCTGAATGCAGTACTCCAGGTGGTGACTCATGAAAGCAGAGCGGCAGGATCACCTTGACCTGCTGGTCACACTTCTTTGGATGTAGTCCAGCGCACTGCTGGCTTTCTAGGCTGCAAGTTCACACTGCCAGCTCATGTTAAGCTTCCTCCACTAACTCCAAGTCCCTCTCCACAGGGCTACTCTCAATTGAGTCTCTGCCCAATCTGTATTTGTGCTTGGGACTGTCCCTGACACAGATGCTGGACCTTGCACTTCACTTTGTTGAACTTCATGAGGTTGGCATTGGCCCACCTCTCAGGCATGTCAAGGTCCCTCTGGATGGCATTCCTTCCCTCCAGCATACCACACAGCTTGGAGTCATCAGAAAACTTGCTGAGGGCATGCCCAATCTCACTGTCCATTTCACTGACAAAGACATTAAAAGGCACTAAAAGATGTTAAACAGGGCTGTCCCCTGAGCTCCTCCCATAATACATAATTTCAGTTAAAGGAGTGCTTGTGCTATGTGAGTCAATGAGCAGGTATGTACATACCACTTGACTGACAACTGTCCCCAGCCCACAGCTTCACAGAAGAAACCCACCCACTGGATCTGCCTTTAGCCCTGTACAGAGCACTGCAAACTGTAATCACACACACATCCTGTAGAGTCCTTGCCCCTAAGCACCTCCACATTTCCACACCATGCTGTAAACACTGCTGGTGCAACCCGGCCTGCTTTTGGAAGGGCATATTAGTCTCTGTGGGAATGTTCATGAATGAAGCACTCTTTAGAGACCCACAGCTTTTCTGCTTTCATCTAACAAAGGATAACATAAAGATTAGTATTCCAGTAACAGCCAAAACAAACCTCTCAGGGTTCCTGCTAATAATGCTTACTCATACAGAAATGAAAGCAGAACCCAGTCAATATGTTTTCACTGGCAAATTCCTTAATATTTTTGCTAATTACTGTACTTTTGACTAATAAAAGTATTGTGACAACACAAAACATTCATTTAGCTCGTATTAAATTATCTGTTAATTTATATAAAAGTCCAATGTGTCAAAATTATAATACTTGGCACAGAAATGTTTCTCAAGAGAAAATCCCAGTAGCAATCATTTCAGAAATTAAGAAAACATGCTAATCTCTGAATACCTTGTTACAGAACACATCAAAGTCAGTTAAATACTGTTTGAATGCAGTAAAATTACATCAGAATGCATCAGCACAGTATAAAGACACTTCCAAACAGCCCGTTGATGCTGACCTGAAGACCACTGCACATGGAGGGGTCGGCAATCCAGAGAGTCATGGATCTTGCACAGCACAGGTGTATGCTGTGCTCATACAGTGCTGCACTCACAGCCTGGCTTCCTTCAGGCATGCTGTGCTGCACACATCCTTTGGCCACAGGACAAACTTAGCCTGTTAGTTGCAAAGAGCCTGTCACCAGCTCCCACTCAGTACTGGTGATTAACAACACCTGCATGGCCTTGTCTGTATCTGAAAGCAACGAGTTCTCATGGGAATATCCTGTTTTTGTTTGACAGTTGAAATGATGAATAGAAACGTTATCTTGCAGGAAAACCCTATAAAAGCTCAAAAGGCCGCAGCACTGGGTAACCTTTCTACCCGCAATCCGCACGGTGCGCTATGCTCCGACAGAAGACCCGTCCGACGCTGCGCAGCCCGGGGTTCTCGCTCGGTGGAGGGACGTAAGATTACTCGTGCTTATCCTCTTTTGCTCTACGGCCTTATCTCGTATGGAGCCGTTTTACGCGGCACTTTTCCTAGTCCCAGCGCCTTTCCTATCGGGGCAGTAACGAAGCGGCACCCGCAGCTTGCTACGAGCGGGATCCCGCTGGAGGCGTGGCTCTGCAGGGAGGCGCGGGGCACCGGGCACGGATGCCCGGAGTCCCCGCCGGGGTTTGACCCTGGGACTGGGCGCAGGGCCCGCGAGGCAAGCCCGGCATGATGGGAGCCCGCCGGGCAGCGGGCTGGCACTGCGCGTCCGCCCGTCGTTGGCCAGAGGGGCGAATCGCTCCAGTCCGCCTGTGAAGGTGCCTTTCAGAGGTGACCCCACTGATGCGGGCAGAGCTGTCTCTACTCCTATGGGGGCTGCCCGGGGAACCGCGGTGCAGGACGCTGTCATTGCCCGGCAGAGAGCCGACAGACCAACTTACGCTAAAGGCGGCTTGCAGAGAAGCGTTGCTGGCGGGGAGGGTGTTGGGGGGGTGTCGTGTCGGGAGGGGGTCGGGAGTGCGGCCGGGGCTGCCGCCGAGGAGCCGCCGGCGGTCGGAGGAGTACGGGGGCACAGCGGGGCTCGGAGGTGTCTGTCCTTTCTGGGGGCTCTCCTCGGTAGCGTCCGCTTTAGAGGCCCTCCAGTTTCCCCCAGCACTGGGTCGCAATGATTACAGGATGAGGGGACCGGCTGGCACGGGGCTGGCATGTAAGTGATGGGCTATGGCTCATCTACTAGGGTATCTAGACCCTAACTAATGGAAGTGCGATCCACTGCATGAATAAGGTGATGAATATTAACATGGGAGGTTGGGGGGAGGGAGCAGCAGTGTAGCAGAGGCTTAAAAATTGAGACAAAAAATATACTCAAAGTTTATTTTACAAAACTAATTGAAACTCCATCATATACGCCCGTTGAGGACAGTCCTGGGAGACTCCTACTGCTGCTAGCTCTGCTGGATATCTATGACCTCATTCTCTGATGATGGTCATGATGGCACCTTCCTTTCCCCCCCCTCCCCCCCCCCTAAATCCGGAGTGGTGGAGATGAGCATCTGTCTAGCTGCTACAGGAGTGTTACATAGCAGTCAACATAAAATTGAATTAATTGTCTGTTTTCAGCCAAAATTAAATCTCTTTGAGGTACACATTGGACTTCACCATAGAATCATAGAATGGTTTGGGTTGGGAAGACCATAAGATCACCTAGTTCCAACCACTCTGCCATGAGCAGGGACATCTCATACTGGACCAGGTTGCTCAAGACACTGCCTAACCTGTCTCTGAACAGTGCCAGGGATGGGGCATCCACAGTTTCCTTGGTGAAACTGTTCCAGTGCCAGAACATGCCTCAGAAACTTCATGGATTGCTTGTGCTGGGCTTTGTCCCTCAAAAAATTATCAGAGTGATTGAAGTCCCTCATGAGGACCAGAGCTTGTGAGTGTGAGGCTGCTCCTATCTGCCTATAAAGTCATCCTGTGTTCAGCAGTAGCAGTCATTTTTCTCCTTATTAGTAGCTGATGCAGTGCTGTGTTTTTGACTTCTGGCCTGGGAACAGCACTAATAACACTGATGTTTTTAGTTATGGCTTAGAATGTTTGGTCTGACCAAGGACTTTCAGAGTCTCATGCTCTGCCAGGGAGGAGGGGAAGCCGGGAAGAAGCAGAAACAGGACACTTGACCCAAACTGACCAAAGAGGTATTCCATACCACAGCACATCATGCCCAGGATGGAAAAAACAGGGACCCAGAACTGGGGGGTGCACTGCTGGGTCAGGCTTGGTATCTAGTGGTAAGCAGTTGCATTTCTTGTATTTCCCTTGTCATTATTATTTTTATTGGTGGTAGCAGTAGTGGGTTTGTGTTACACCTTAGTTACTGGACTGTTCTTATCTCAATCTGTGGGAGTTGCATTCTTTCAGTTCTCCTCCCCATCCCTCCAGGAGCTGGGGGAAGAAAAGAGGGAGGAGTGAGTGAGCAAACTGTGTGGCTGACTGGACTTAAACCATGACAAAAGGGCTTAATCCACAGAGTCCTTCTTATTGGTGGCCTGTAGCAGATCCCCACAGTAATGTCCCCTGTTGCAGTTCTCTCTTTGACCCTGACCCACAAACTCTCTGTTGGCTCATCACCCATTCCCAGGCAGAGTTCTGTACTCTCCATCTTATCACTGACATAAACAGCTACAATACTTCTCCATCTGGCAGGCCTGTCTTTCCTAAAGAGCCTATAACCTTCCATTCCAACATTCTAGTCATAGGAGTCATCCCACCAGATTTCCATGATGCCAATATCATATTCCTGCAGGTTCACACACATCTATAATTTCTCGTTTATTCCACATACTATACACATTTGTGTGTAGGTATGCCATCTCCCAACTCATTTCTAGTGAGCCTGGTGTTATCCCCTTCCCCTTCAAACCTAGCCCTATAATCCCTGCTGACTCCTGAGCTAGAATCCTTCTCCCCCTTTGGTACTGCATACCCCGTCTGCCACCATCAGGCCTTTTGCTGCACAGGCAAAACCACGGTGACAGTACAAGAGACAGTGGGCACAAACCAAAACATGGAAGGTTCAGTCTGAATATCAGGAAACACTTTTTAGCTGTGAGGGTGACCAAACACTGGCATAGCTTGTCCAGAGGGGTTGTGGAGTCTTCATCTTTGGAGATACTCAAAAGCATATCTGTAGGCAGTGCTGGGCAATCAGCTTCAGGTAGCCCAGCTTGAGAGAGGGGTTGGACAAGATGACCCCTCAAGGTCTATAGTCGTTTAAACCCAGCTGGTAACTAAGGACCATACAGCCGCTTGCTCACTCCCCCTTCTGCTGGGTTGAGGTTGAGCTGGAAATGCTTCAAGGAGAAAGGGAGGGTTGTGATTAAAAGCAGAAAATGAAAGGGGAGAACAAATAAGGAGCTGTAATAGTGCTGTTGCTTACTGATTCCTTTAGAAATTTATTGAGTTTCCTGCAAGTATAATGATAATCAAATGGCAATTTTCTGCACCTTTGATACAAGTTCTATGAACGCACAGTGACAGCCATAACCCTGAAGAGCTTGTAGTTTGAAGAATGGGGCAAATAGAGTAAAAGGCTCAGACAGACCTTACTTGCCCAAGGATATACCACTTGCAAGTGACAAGAGTGTACTTCTATTGCTGTAGCTAGTGCTTCATGTTGTCTTCTCTACAGTAAAAGTATAAAGCAAAGTCAGGTTTTGTGCAGGTGAGAACCCAGTAAGAATCATAGAATCAGCTGGGTCACAAGAGACCATCAAGTCTAGCCATTTTCTGATGGCTTCATCTACACTTTTTTTTTGAACACTTCCAAGGATGGTGATTCCACCACCTTCCTGGGAAGGCTGTTTCAATACCTGATTACCCTTTCTGTGAAGAAATTTTTCCTAAACCTCCCCTGGCACAGCTTGAGGCTGTGGCCTCTTGTCCTATCACTTGTTACTTGGGAGAAGAGACTAATCCCCACCCCACTACAACCTCCTTTCAGATAGTTGTAGAGAGTAATAAGGTCCCCCTGAGTTTTCTTTTCTCCAGACTAAATAAACACAGATCCCTCAGCCATTCCTCATAAGACTTGTGCTCCAGACTCTTCATCAGCTTTGTTGTACTCTTCTAGACCTACACCAGCACATTAAGGTCTTTCTTGTAGTTAGGGGCCCAGAACTGAATACAGTATTCAAGGTGTGGCCTCAGCAGTGCTGAGTATAGGGGAAAGATGCACATGGCACTGCTGGTAACTCTATTGCTGATACAGGGCAGGTTGCCATTGGCCTTCTTGACTCCTTGGGCACAAGCTAGCTCATGTTCAGTGCCCATCAATCAGCATCCCCAGGTACTTTTCCACTGAATAGCTTTCCAGCCACTCTTCTCCAAGCCTGTAGCATTGCATGGGTTTGCTGTGGCCTAAATGCAGGACCCAGCACCTTGCCTTGTTGAACCCCATACCACTGGCTACAAGCCAGTGATCCAGCCTGTCCAAACCCCTTTGTAGAACATTCCTGCCCTCTAGTGTTTTATTCCATGGGAACTTACTGAGCAGGTTCCTGAAGAAGCCAAAGTCTGCTCTCTTGAAGTCATAGAATCATAGAGTCATAGGATAGTTAGGGTTGGAAAGGACCTTAAGATCATCTAGTTCCAATCCCCCTGCCATGGGCAGGTACACCTCCCACTAAACCATGTCACCCAAGGCTATGTCCAACCCGGCCTTCAACACCGCCAGTGATGGAGCATTCACAACTTCCCTGGGCAACCCATTCCAGTGCCTCACTACCCTTACAGTAAAGAA
>JASSUY010020145.1:0-31356 GCA_032466535.1 Forpus xanthops
TTCCCATTTCCCCGGGACTGGGGAAGAAAGAGGGGGGGGTGCACAGAACTGTTTGAGGGGCCTCAAACTACGACATTTTTTTTTCCCTCAAAATAGTGGAATTGCTCTTCATGAGATTCATCTAAAGAGTAAATGCCTCACTTGAATATTAAAGCTACTTCTATACTTTTTCTGGACATAAAATATTCTTTTATTATTAAAACTTAGAAAACATAGAGAAGTTCCAGTAAGCTCTATTCCATAAATTTGTATAAAAATTGATTTATGCTCAGTCAAATGAAAGAGTATTGCAAGATATTTAAGGCCACTATGACTTGTAACAATCACTCTAAAGTAAACAAATCCAAAAGTGTCTTTCTTTAGCAAAAGTTGTGTATACAACCACAGAATAAAAACACCAACCACGTGAACAGCAATCTCTGTGCCAAATTAGTCAGAAAGCTCCTCAGCCTCCACAGTATTCCTGGTAAGTGCAATTATTTTACACAGACTTTGTCAGATACTTCACACGCCTTCTGAGACACTTAATATCAGTTATGCTTTTCTGTTTGATTGTGTGATTTCTCTTTTTATCTCTGTGTCAACATTTCAGTTGAGATTTGAGATGCCTCTACCTCATGAACAAGATTACTGGGCGAATTAGTTTGCATTTAGTTTCCTCAAGTACAACTGATAGTGACACATTTTAATTTATATGTCCACACTTTAAAAAATATTTAGCTGAGAACTTATTTGCAGAGTAATCCTAGAGGAATTCCCTCTCACTTCCACTTAGAAACAGGTAAACATATGTTTTACATTAATGTAAGCAAATGCATCTGCTTATGTGGGAACAAACTAGCATATTTAAACATCTCTGTGAATACTTCTTTCAAAATGCATTTTAGAATTTTTCTTTACAGTATGACCTTAAATCATTGCTTTGGTCTCTTTTTGTTGTATTTATGTATGTTTTAGCAAATAAGTTTATTGTCCAGTGTGTGAAGAACTGAAAAAGTAGTTGTTTATACCAATCTATATCTTCTATGTATACTTCTAAGTTAATATACTGGTTTGGAAAAAGAACGTACTTTCTAATAAAATCTTCTGTTCCTTTCTATTTATTATATATTTGTTCACATCACAGACTAGTATCAGAGTACAAAGTCTGGATTCTTTTGGGATAAATCTAAATGCAAAGACTTTCTTCAACAGCTGAAGTGAGTTCAACCAATCAAATCAAAAGACTGCTATGAAGTAAAACCTTTCAAAAGGATGTATATTGGAAAGAGCAGATCACCAGCTGTTTTGCCATACAAATCTGCAAATCTGGTAGTCTCCTATATTTTCTAATGTAGACATAGACTTTGAAATTCTAGGAAACTCATTTACCTATCTAACTTGTTACTGTTTCTAGGACACAAAAATAGAATCATGAACTGCTAATATATGAAACTGTATGAGAATATACCATAAAATATGCCCACAATAGAGCCTTAGACATGAATATGGCATGAAATTTTTACAAGAATTTGCATATTTCTGAAGATGTGCAACAAATGCAAGTATTCAATGAACCTGCAGGTTGCTAAACCTTGATCCTAAAGGATTCCTGCAGTATTTAAGGTGGTCATCCCTTTATTCAGAAATATCCATGGCAGGATGCAGAAATTTTAATGTTCATGTCAGTGTGCTTCTTGGAACAAGCATTTCAAATTTGTTGAAGAAGATTAGAACTGATTTTGGCAGGGGTAGATATGCAGGCTTCTTATCATCTCAGTAGCAACTTTCAGCTGAGAGAAAGTTTCTGTGAACATTTTCTGCTATTAGTAGAACTTTGTTACACAATAAGGAAAAATGACTGCTTTAACCTGGAAACCAATACAGATTACACAGGAGCAAGTAAATCTAAGGATCTAAGCCTAAAATGTTACCGGATATGTAGCTGGAAGGTCTCCCAGAAAGGAGGAGACTCAGCTAATTTGTATACAAAAAGTAGACTATAGTTCAGTTGACTTGCTTATGAAACCGACCACATGTTTGTGTGATGTCTGCCTTTCTAATGTAAGCACTACAGTGATTAAAAATAAGAATACAAAAGTCTCTGAAGATTTTAATAATCTCTGCATGTTTTCCTGCAAATGGGGATAAAAAAATCAGGCTTTATCATCCTACAAGTGAAATACATTCAAGAAGTCCTTCTGTCACAGGATGCTTTAAGGGAATATCAGTTTACTCATAATGACTAAGATGGGATGATAAAGAGAAATTTTGCTGATTTAATTAGAATGTCTGGACATTTTGACTTTATTTGAAAGATGTCCTTATGAATTCTTTTCCTCTCCCAATCTCGTAAGGGCACTCACAATATGAGTTAGAAGCTTTAAAACCCACTACTGATGCTGCAACTGTGGGAAACATTTTAGAAGCATCACAACCTTCTTAACACTTTTTATGATTAAAATCTGAGAATTTATATTTGAGAAGATTGTTTCTACGTTTGTATCTCCAAACTACCTTAAGAGAACTTTAATTTAAGAATGTCAAGGATTCCTGAAAGACAGGGGTTTGCTGTTTGTAGTAGAGGGATAAGACAAAGGAATATTCTTTAGAATCATATGAGAGATTATAACTCTGTGGAGAAATTGAAGATAAGTCTTTTATGATTTGTGAAATTTCATGAATATATTAATTTTTTGCAAGAAAAATACAGAAAGAGATGTGAAGAGGAATAAAAAAAGTTGAAAAAGGCTGTTTTTTTTATGGCTAGGTAGATTTTTGAAAAAAAGTATAAATGCTTGCTTAGAAGGATGTGCATAGACATGTATAAGGGATGCTGGGGAGGGACACTTCATTAGGGACTGTAGTGATAGGACAAGGGGAAACAGGTTAAAACTTAAACAGGGGAAGTTTAGATTGGATCTAAGAAGAATTTCTTTACTGTAAGGGTGGTGAGGTACTGGAATGGGTTGCCTAGGGAAGTTGGGAATGCTCCATCGCTGGCAGTGTTCAAGGCCGGGTTGGACAGAGTCTTGGGCAGTACGGTTTAGTGGGAGGTGTCCTTGTCCATGACAGGGGGGTTGCAACTATATGATCTTAAGTACCTTTCCAACCCTAACTATTCTGTGATTCTATGATTCAACGTTGTTGGCATGACAATGTACCTCATGTGTCACCAAAATAGATACTTTCATATAGTAGCATGGAAAAAACTTTTTTGCTTGTTTGTTTGTTTGTTTGATTGATTTTGATCAAGGAATTGGAAGAGCAGCTCAGCTTATAAAGTGGGAAAGAAATGCAAAGTAAAGCCATAAAAACAGGTAAGCCAAATTATGAAGCAAAAAGATTATTTCTTTCAGTTGACAAATATCAACAGAAGGCTGATGATCTTCAGGAAATGTACAAGTGTTTGGGTTAGTTGAGATAAAAAAGACTGCAAAGAACTTTGTCATGGTTTAAGCCTCTGTAACTCATGCAGTCGCTCTCTCATTCCCCCCTCTTCCTTCTCCCCAGCTCCCTGGGGGACGGGGAGAAGAATCGAAAGAATGCAACTCCCACAGGTTGAGATAAGAACAGTTTAGTAACTAAGGTATAACAGAAACCACTGCTGCTACCACCAATAATAATAATGACAAGGTAAATACAAGGGAACTATACAATCGCTCACAACCCATACCCACCCTGACCAAGCAGTCCACCCCCATCCTTCTGCGTCTATGCCCTCTGTCTTTCCATCCTCCGTATGACGTGCTGTGGTATGGAATACCTCTTTGGTCAGTTTTAGTCAGGTGCCCTGTTTCTGCTTCCTCCCGGCTTCCCCTCCTCCTTGGCAGAGCATGAGACTCAGAAAGTCCTTGGTCAGACCAAAACATTCTAAGCCATAACTATAAACATCAGTGTTATCAGTGCAGTCCCCAGGCCAAAAGCCGAAAACACACCACTGCCCCAGCTACTAGGAAGGGGAAAAATGACTACAGCTGCTGAACCCATGACAGCATCCACCCCTTATTCCATACTATTCATTTCATGCTCAGATCCCCTATCTTCAATGTACCATCACATGTATATGTACACATGCACACACACACACACACACACAGAGATCATCCCTTAGTGCATGGACCAATCCCTATAAAGCTGCTGAGTCCATTCAGCCCATGGTGTCGGGCTCCACAGCAGTTCTTTTTGGCACCCAACGTGGGGCACGAAGGGTTGAGATAATTACAGGATTAATAGGCACTCGTCACAATGCTGATTTATTGGCTCTCAGAGTTGTTGCTTTTGATTCTCTTGAGTTCACGGTTTCAGCCTGTTGTACCTTACTTACAGCTGGTATTTGTTATCTTATGATTTTTCAGATATGGGGTTCGGGTTTGTTTCATTGTACTTTATTGGAATAGCTTGTAATATGGGCAGGCTGCAGAAGCAGGAGGGCGCATATGTGGCCTTGGACTTGTACCTGGCTGCCTGGCTTCTCTTCACTGTCCTGACCCTCATCCTCACCTCTGTCTTCATGAGGATGTGGGGAGCAGAGAGAGGGGCCGCCCCAGGAGCAGCCAGTGCCTGAAACGGCCCGGGAGAGTGGCCCTGGGGACCAGGAGGTCAGGAAGGGGGTGGCAGGGGAGCTGAGTCCCCCCACCAAGTCCAGACCTGTGGCTGCAGAGCAGTGGGAGGAGGCAGTGGAGATGCCAAACCCTGCCACCGAGCCCAACCCCACGGCAGCTGAGAGCATTCCGCAAGCTGCCTGCAGAACCCCACGAGCCAGAGCTTCAGGAGGATGCAGGAGGCCATGCCGCACTTCCCAGTAAGGCAGAGGGAGAAGATCTGTGCCCAGACAAAGAGCAGCTGGTGGTGAGAGAGCCGGCAAACACAGCAGCTACAGCAGCCCCAGTGACAAGTAGAGCTGCATCATTTGAGAGTTCTGAAGGGTTTGAATGGCCTTTGGGTACCCTTGAGACCTGCCTGCTGATTGTGATGGGGATCACAGTGTTGGCATGTGTACAGAGTGTGTTTTACTTACAACCATTTCATCTGGTCCCAGGAGTTAAGCAGAGTGGGGTGTGGGCCTTGTCTGGGGTTCGACTACAACGTTGGATGACCAAGAGATTTTCCTTGAGGCTGGACAGTCATGAGTGGCAGGGTGTGTGGGAGAGTATGGGCGAGTATCTAGCTCACTGAGTCCCTCCAGTGCTTTGAAATCATCAGAGATGGAAGGCAGCTGTACGGAGTCCCCAAACACAAGCTGCAGAAGAGGGTGGATTATTTTGAGCCTGGAGGGCCCATGACACTTCAGGCCACCAGGGCAGAGATGCAACATACAGATGGACTCATGATTGAGGAGTAGACCTAACAATGGACACTATTGCCCACATTATTTGCAAGTGTGAACAATTCACACAGCTTCCTCTGCTTGAAAGGACTGTTACAGGGGATGAAGCTTAACATCACAGACTGAATGGACTCAGCAGCTTTGTAGGGATTGGTCCATGCACTGAGGGATGATATCTCCCACTGCGTATGTGTGTGGATGCATGTATATATATATATATATATATATATATATATATATTTATATGTGTGTGTGTGATGGTGTATTGAAAATGTGGGATCTGAGCATGGCGTGAATGGTACGGAATAAGGAATGGATACTGTCCTGGATTCAGCAGCAGCAGCAGCCATTTTTTCTCCTTAGTAGCTTGTGCAGCGCTGTGTTTTTGATTTTGGACCTGCAAAGTGTGCTGATAACACCAGTGTTTTCAGTTACTCCTTGGTAATATTTTGGTCTGACCAAGGACTTTTTGAACCTCATGCTCTGCCAGGGAGAAGGGGAAGCCAGGAGGAAGTAGAGAGAGGGCACCTGACCCAAACTGACCAAAGAGATATTCCATACCACAACACGTCATGATCAGGATGGAAAAATGGAGAGCAGAGACCCAGAAGGGTGGGGGTGCACTGCTTGGTCAGGCTGGGTATCAGGTGGTGACCAGTTGTATTCTCTTTCCTTGTATATGCCTTGTCATTATTATGATTGATGTTAGCAGTGGCAGTTTGTGTCATACCTAGTTACTAAACTGTTCTTATCTCAAACTGTGGGAATCGCATTCTCTCAGTTCCCCTCCCCATCCCCCCGGGAGCTGGGGGGAAGGAAGAGGGAGGAGTGAGAGAGTGACTGCTTGAGTTATAGAGGCTTAAACCACGCCAGTGGCTAGTTTGGATGAGAGCTTCCTCTCATCCTTGGCAGAGCATGAGACTGAGAAAGTCCTTGGTCAGACCAAAACATTCTAAGCCATAACTATAAATATCAGTCTTATCAGAGCTGTTCCAAGGCCAAAAGTCAAAAACAGAAACCTGTACCAGCTACTACGAAGGAGAAAAGTGGCTGCTGCTGCTGACCTCATTACAAACTTGAAAAGCAGTAGAGGGTGTATATGAAAAGAAATAATTTGAACAACTCCCACAAACATTTTGGCTTTAATTTTTCAAAGTTCTACTGTTTTAGGCAGAACTGCCTGGATTATGACCATTACAAATCCATTTGGTCATATGTCTTCCCATATATCTTTGTTAACATCAACAGGATTATTCTAGGAATTGTTCTGGCATACTGGAGAACTTGTCTTTTTTAAGAATCCCTAGACAAGATATGCATGTCAGCAGATTCAAAGTTGTCTGCAATTAACATAAGGGATGCCTTTATTATCAATGAAATAAGGATTAACCAAGCACTCTAGTTTTAGCTGTTCTTCCTACATAAAGTGGCAAAAACCTGCTTATTGGGCTTCCAAACAAATGTACACAAAGTTGCCTTTGAACAAGGAAAGATTATGTGTAAAGATGTACCATATGGATGGTATGCTAGCAGTGTTTATGTGCTTAATTTAGGACGTGGATAGGCAGCTAATCATTTGGATATGGAAATACTCACGTCTATAAAAAACTGTCATGGTTTAAGCCCAGCTGGCAACCCAGAAACCACTCAGCTGCTCGCTCACTCCCCCCCTTCCTGCCCTGTCTCCCAGAGGGATGGGGAGGAGAATCAAAAGGATTTAACTCCCACGGGCTGAGATAAGGACAGTCCAGTAACTGAAGTATAATGCAAAACTACTACTGCTACCACCAATAATGATAATAATAAGGGAAATATCAAGGGAAGGGAATACAACTGCTCACCACCTGCTGACTGATACCCAGCCTGACCTGAGCAGTGTTCTAGCCCCTCCAGGTAACTGCCCCCAGTTTATATACTGGGCATGATGTGCTGTGATATGACATACCTCTTTGGTCAGTTTGGGTCAGGTGTCCTGTCTCTGCTTCCTCCCAACTTCCCCTCCTGTCTGGCAGAGCATGAGGCTCAGAAAGTCCTTGGTCCCATTACTTAGCAGCAACTAAAACCACAGTGTTATCAGCACTCTTCCCAGGCTGAAAGTCAGAAACACAGCGCTGCACCATCTACTAAGAAGGAGAAAAATGACTGCTACTGCTGAACCCAGGGCATATGAAATGAAATTTGCACTTGCAATTTTTAAAGTTCTAATTATAATGTCCGTTTTCCCAAGTATTCAGAGACATTTTTAATGGACAAATGAATGACTTTCATTCCATATTTTTGAATAAGTATGACTCATATTTCATTACTATTTGAAGATGAAGGTCCCCTGTCAGTAATGCCTGAGTAACATACTGTCAGCAACTTCCCTCATGCATATGGGCAGCCTGAAATAAACTGCTAGCTCTTGGGTGTCTACATTTGTGACAATCTGTGAATGAATCACAGTATGTTCTTGAGAACTGCATCAATGATTCTGCATACAGCACACAATTTAACCTGTATACCAAGGACATGGGGTACATTGTGACTCAAGAGTTCAGCTCATCATGAGGTCAGCTGATTGCTCAGTCACACAGAAAGGTGAGGAAGCACAGATATTCCCAGGAGCTACTCACTGAATTGCCGTACAAGGTGAAGGGGTTCATTCATCCATGTAGCTACTTCAGGTTAGGAAGGAATATAGCAACTGGGTCTAAGACATTTCTATTTCACTGTGAGAAGAGTCTGAGGATCTTTGCTATTGATGCACTGTGTTGTGTGCCTGAAATACGTATGATAATTCCTTAGATTAAAATCTGGAGATGCAGACTACAGACTTCAGCTAAGGAAAGAGGAACTATGCTGGTATAATTCAATTTATGTGTGTGCTTGCATGTGGTAAGCTCAGCAACACAGACAGAATTTTGAGACATAAAATGCTATCATCTTCATATGGCATTTCACACATCATTTGTGAACCTTAAAATTACCTCCTGGGAGCACAAAGTAATACTTTTGTGATTGTCAGGAAATAATTTAGTGTAATGAATTTTGGAGAGTTAAAGTGAACTCTTTTGTCTGACTGTATGACCTTGAAAGGAACCCTCTATCAGTTTTACTTCTGTTTCAACTACATGTAACTATTATCTTAATGTCCTCTGAATATTTTGCAGGTTTCAAATACTGACAGAAAAATCCTGACTTGCCTTGCCAAATGCAGAGCAGGAGATAGTTAGGGCCCCGAAAGCACTTCCCTCTCTGCTTGTACATTAATCCAGAAAGAGGGCAACATAAAACCCTAATAGTTCACAGAGTGATTGTCAAAGATATGTTGAGCCTTCTAGCATTGCTTCTCATATTTGTACATTAAATACCTTTTTTAAATGCCTTGAGTGATAATTTTTGTGAAAAAACATCATGTACCAGCACTGTCATATTTAAAGTGGCAGCTATGGAAATACCACTTCTGCTCCTTCTCTTCCCTCCAGCAGTTCTTGGCTTCCTCCCACTCATCATCCCTTAGTTACAACAATATTAAGGGACTCCAACAGAGAAGCCTTTTGCTTTAAAGAAACAATTTAAATTGCATCAGGACTTCAGACATCACAAAGGAGCGCTGAAATGAAGCCCTGATTCCAACACAACAGTCTGGTTTCCAGTCCCAGGCTTTTAAAGCTGGCCACAGTTCAGATTTCACTCAGAGATTTCTTGTTCAGATTGCAGGAGATCTGATAACTTTGTATGCTCACACGAGAACAGGCCCACAAGATACTGCCCATAGAGACTATAAGTGCAGCAAGCACAAAATAAATAATTTCCTGCATATTCACTTTTTTTTTTTTTTTTCTAGAAAGGTTCATATAGAAATTGCAAGCTAAGATGTATGCAACTCCTGAGGTGAATTCTGCAGTCCTAGCTTTGTGATTGAAATACACTGTTCATTTTCTTCATTAAATAATATTGACATCATAGCTGGCCAGAGGCTAGTGTCAAGCCAATTCATGCGCTCTCAGTTGATAGCAGTTCATTTGACAACTACTGATATCAGGGACACTAAATTCAAGTACGCTTTCAGCAGTACACTTGGTGAAGAAGGATGTTTAATAGCCTATGTATTTGTAGACAGTAACCCACAAGCTGTTTGACTGGGAAGTTAATGTGGTTATGTCCCTGGTAGTAAAGAAACCACATGGTTCTTCTCTTGCCTTAACAATGAGGTTCCTATCTCCATTGTGAAGAGGTCAAAGAAAATGGCAAGAAATAAAAAGTACAGTGGAAAATAATAAAAAATTGGTAGAGGATTTGGAAAAATTATAGGTTACTTGCCACTGTTAATTGCAGGTTTTGAGATTTTGTTTTAATTCCAGACATTTGTGTAAGAAGAACCATTAATTAACCTCATTCAGTACAAACCCCTGAACATGTATATTACATGCTGCTTGTTGATAATAGGTTAGGCTGTGCTAAAAAAAAAAAGGAACATGTTGCAGTAGTATGTCACTGAAGAGAAGGAAGGAGAGAATGTTTTAAGTATGGCATTCTTACATGAGAGGACCCTTTTCTTCTTGCCTTTGGTCAAAACCATGAATACACTTTTGATATTTGGCCTATAGTCTAATTACTGTATTGTTCAAGCCTCACTTGTAGTATTTGGATAATAATTATTATATTTAACATTGTTTATGTGAACCCTGTAGAGCTGTCACTGCTCTAGTCATGTAATTTTGTCCTTTTTTTTCAGCTCTCAAAGGAGAAACTTAGTACTTAGGAACTCTGTACTTATGCTGAAATCAGTTGCCCCCACATCTGGTGGGCGAAGGACATAGGCCAGCTGTAGTCAGGTGCTGTAATTATATCCAGCTCTTGTAATGTTTTGCTTCAGACTGTAGGTAGGGATGAACTTTACAAAACATCAGATTTCATTGTAGTGGTAGGAAAATATGACACATATAAGTGAAGTGCCCCCAGACTATGTTGAAAGTAGGGCAGTAAATTCCCCATTATGTGGTCTCTTATTTGTTGAGCTTAGCAGAATCAGGTAGTTCTTTTCACTAGTTGGTTTTATATTTCTAAGCAATCAAAAAAATACTAAAGCATGTGCAGAGCTAGATTTATGGAAATCTTACACATGCTCATGGAATCTTAAAGCTTATATTAAATTACTGTTAAACTGCCTTGCACCCACTTATGAAATCTGGACTATATTAAGATACTTATTTTAAAGATTTTATTAATATTATGTTAAGAATAAATATTTTTTGGTATAGTAGTAACGACCATGACAAATTTCTAAAATTATTTTACAGTAAACCAGCTATTTCACTTCCCGGTAGTCCCACCGTATGCAGAAACTCTTTTTTCTATGATCTATCTGCTCCTAACAGCACAGCCTACATTTTGGTTTCTGACTCCTGTTTTAATGTTTCACTATCTACTATTTATTGCAGGAAGTGGTTTCATAGGAAATAATGTGTCTGAAAACTTCTATGGATGTGATCTTTTTGTAATATGTGTCTATTTGAATGCAGCTAATCTCCCCAGGGCTTTTCACAGTTGTCTCTAGGTACCTGCAAAAGATAGACCAGTTCTCCCAGTATTCATTATGAAGGAAGCTCAGCAGTATAAAATTCAAATAACTAAGTATCACTGAAAAAAAAAAAAATTTGTGTGAGAGGATGCAGAATGGAGTTAGATCAGCAGTTGAAGTATCAGGGTGTATTGTGGCTACTCTAAAAAATCTACACTATTTTGAGATTAACAACTCAAGGATAGTCAGTTTATTTACTTTGGCAGTATTGACCTATTCTGAACATGATGTAGGTTGGGCAGAGATGAGATTCAGAGCAGCCCTGCAGAGAAGGACTAGGGGTTGTTGATAGATGAGAAAATGAACATGAGCTGGCAGTGTGTGCTTACAGCCCAGAAAGCCAACTGTATCCTGGGCTGCATCAAAAGGAGCGTGATCAGCAGAATGAGGGAGGTGATTCTGCCCCTCTGCTCTCGTGAGACCTCACTTGGAGTATTGTGTGCAGTTCAGGGGCCCTCAACATAAAAAGGACATGGAACTGTTGAAACAAGTGCAGAGGAGGGCCACGAGGATGATGAGGGGACTGGAGTACCTCTCCTATGAAGATAGGATTGTAGAGTTGGGGCTGCTCAGCCTGGAGAAGAGAAGGCTGAATGGAGACCTCATAGCAGCCTCGCAGTGTCTGAAGGGGGCCTATAGGGACGCTGGGGAGTGTCTCTTCATGAGGGACTGTACTGATAGAACAAGGGGTAACAGGTTCAAACTAAAACGGGAAGTTTAGACTGGATGTGAGGAAGAAATTGTTTACTGTAAGGGTGGTGAGGCAGTGGAATGGGTTGCCCAGGGAAGTTGTGAATGCTCCATCTCTGGCAGTGTTCAGTGCCAGGTTGGACATAGCCTTGGGGGGCATGGTTTAGTGGGAGGCATCCCTGCCTCTGGCATGGGGGTTGGAATTAGATGATCTTAAGGTCCTTTCCAACCATAACAATTTTATGATTCGATGATGGACTGTCTCCAAATTAACCCTTAATGCAGCATAGATCACTTTTTAAAATATCTGCGTAAGTATACATATCCTCCTTTAATAAAGCATATGTTACAGCACTCAAAGATCTGAAGAAATATTTTTATATATGTGGAAAATAACTTTTTATTTCATATTTGTATTTGAAAAGCAAAGCATGAAATTGAGAATTTAAAACAGCCTTCTACATGTTCCAAGAATATAAGAAAAATATTAGTGAGTATATTTAAGAATTCCTCTATGAGTATTTGTTGGGTGTTTTCATGCATATGAACTTTACCCCTAGCTACCACTTTTTATATTTAGTTTCTGAAAACATTCAGAACTGAATTCGTCAGGTAGTTCCTAGCCAACTGTTCAATTTTTTTGCAATTGCCTTTTGAGCAGTAAGCAACATAAAAAAAAGATCTTTGGCATAATAATAATAAATTAGAGTTGTTGATTGTATTTCAAATCTACAAGATAAATGGAGAAAATTCCCACTGTCTGAGTAATAACTACATTCAGGAATAACAAAGTGATTTCCAGTGCATTCATTTTAGGGTTATTGCCGAACCCATTTACTTCAGACTACTTCCTTGAATGAACTATTATGCCCAAAAATTATGTACTTAGAGAATCTCATTCAGAGATGCATCAAGGAAAGCATAAGAAATACTATAAAGAGTAAAATGAATTCCTGTCTAGACAGTCAGTAACATGAACCCCTTTTATCTTCTGTAAATTAATCTCTGAGCCATTTGAAATTATCTGTTTCTGCTGCAAATCAAAGAATCACAGAATGATTTGGGTTGGAAAGAATACCTTAAACATCACCTAGTTCCACCCCCCTCCCATAGGCAGGAACACCTTTCACTAGGCTTCAAAGTTCCATCCAATCTGGCCTTAAACACTTGTACTGCTGGGGCAGACACAGGTTCTCTGGAAAACCTGTTCCAGCATCTCATCACCTTCATAGTTAAGAACTTCTTCCTTACATCTAATCTAAATCTACCATATGTCAGTTTAAAGCCATTACCCCATGTCTTGTCACTACATACACTCGTAAAAAGTCCTTCTCCAAACTTCTTGTAGGCCCCTTTTAGGAATTAGAAGGCTGATATAAAGTATCCCCTGGAGCCTTATCTTCTCCAGCCTGTCTTTGTAGGAGAGGTGCTCCAGCCCATGGATACTCTTTGTGTCCCTCTTCTGGACTCAATCAGATCCACATCTTTCTTATGTTGGAGGCCCTAGAGCTGAACACAGTGCTGCAGGTGGGGTCTCATGAGAGTATAGCAGAGGTGGAGAATCCCCTCAATCTACCTGCTGGTCCCACCCCTTCTGATGCTGCCCATTATACAGTTGACTTTCTGGGCTGCAAATGCACACTGCCAACTCATGTTGAGCTTATGCATGAACTGGCATATTTGATTTATTGATTTAGCTTCAGTCAAACCTACCACTGTAGTTTGTAATTTGTTGAAAAAGTACGTAGCAGTTTAAATGGTGTGTATATTCAAGAAAGGAAAGATGACAAATGCGATTGTTTCTGTGGGACCTTGTAAATAGAGTGGCTATTGAAGTCTGTCTTGTTATGAGCAGAACTGCAACAGTGGGCTTTGAGGGGAAGTGAGGAGGAATAACAAAATCGTGCATCCAACATACACCAGTGTTGTTGCACAAGTCATTAACCTGCATAAATCTAAAAGTCTTGCATTTGTAAGTCTGCCATCTTTCACTTGTAATACTAAAACCTGCTTTTCATTTTTGTCATGGTTTAAGCTGTAACTCACATAGTTTGCTCACTCAATACCCCTCTTCCCCCTGCTCCCGGTGGGATGGGAAGGAGTATCAAAAGAATGCAACTCCCACATGTTCAGATAAGAACAATCCAGTAACTAAGGTACAACACAAACCACTTCTGCTACCACCAATAATAATAATGATAAGCAAAATACAGGGAAAGAGAATACAACTGCTTACCACCCAATACAAAGCCTGACCCAGCAGTAAACCCAACCCTTCTGGATCTCTGCTCTCTGTTTCTTACTTCCTGGGAATGATGTGCTGTGGTATGGAATATCTTTTCGGTCAGTTTGGATCAGGTGTCCTATCTGTGCTCCTTCACATCTTCCCCTCCTCCCTGGCAGAGCATGAGGCTCAGAAAGTCTTTAGTCAGACCAAACATTCTAAGCAGTAACTGAAAACATCGGCATTATCAGTGCCGTTCCCAGATGGAAAGTCAAAAAAAAACAGCGCTGCACCAGCTACCAAGAAGGAGAAAAATGACTGCTACTGCTGAATCCATGGCAATTTTGTATTTAACCTGCCACATCACAACGCCAGGCTCCTGCAGCAGTCTTTTTTAGTTTTTTTTTTATCCCAAAGAGCTGTTATCCAAGCATTCATGAAACATTATCACAACTGCAATATTAGGTTTTGTAGGAAGTGATTTCCATTGAAATATGAGTTTTCTCTTTCCATCCCTTGTTTCATAGTTTTTATTTTATAATATTATACTAGGCAAAAAATAAAGCTTACTAGATAAATCTAGCAGTTAACGGACATATAGGTAGCCAATACTCATTTAGTGACCATGCACATGCAGCAATCTAAACAGCCAATTAATGTGCACAATCTCTGTGCCTGATAAAAGTATGTTTTCATAAGCACCATTATTGTAATGAAGCAGTCTTGATGAGACCATGTTGTAACTGTGTAGTAAAAAAAAAAAAAATCACTCAGAAGAATACCTCCTGCAGTGGAGAGAATACAGGATGAAGGTGACGAGCTGGGGAGAACCTTACCTGTTTTTCTACTGGCAGGTAACTTGGAAAGTTTTCCTTTCTTATAATTTCCCTTTCCCTTTCTCCCCTTTTCCATTCTCTTGGCTTGTTATGTTGCAAAGCTTTTTGCTGAATATATTCATGACCTAGTCCAGGAATGACTCCTTGACTTTGCTTAATAAGTGTTTTTGAATTCACCCATTTTATCTTAATTGATTCTGAAGACTGTGTGTTAATATAATAAAGCAAAAAAATTGGCACATACAAGAAAATGGGTAAATACATTCCTTTAAATATAAGCAAAAATACTGTGAGAAGAGAGAACTCAAACACTTACCAACATTTAATCAAATAAGAGGATTACCTATTATTTTTTTTTCTGATAGTCAATATTAAGTGAGTTGGCACAGCTGGATTTTCTTATAGCTTTTCCATAGATTGAGCAATTAATTGTGTTTTAATGGGATATGTATAATTTCTAAATATAGCTCATTATATAAGTGAAAAATGTAGAAGCTAAATGAAATATATTTAAAATATTTTATTTTAATTCCAGTGCACTAAATACAAGGCATTTTTTCATTATCTTTTGAAGTTTGTTTGGTTTTGCTTTTGGGATTTTGTTGTTTGGCTTTTTTTTTTTTTTTTTTCCTGAATTTGATCTATTGTGATTGCTTTTTTTTTGTCCTACACTGAAAAAAATATTGCTCCTTTGCTGCCAGGCAGCTGCCATTTTACTACATGAAATTTATGGTCTTTCTTAACATATGGAAAAATCTACCTCACAAGACCTTGTTATATGATTATTCTTCAAATATAGTAACAAGGTCTTTTGTATGATGGCAGCTGAATCACATGTTAATATGAATCAGTGGAAGATCTGGCATTCTACTTTTTTTTAATATATTATTCAGAAAATGCTAATAAAAGGATTATGGATGAGATCACTGACTCCCTATTTACTTGCCAAACACCAAACCTTATGGAGTTTTGACATACATCAAATTATATATTTGATATAAGGAATTAATTCCATAAGCTCTTCTGTATATGATTAATTTTAAGTAAGAAGTCTGAAAGATTCTCACAGTTAGATTAATACAGTAGTTCATTGACCTAATAATTAGAAAAACCTAGTTGGAGACAAGTAGCCCTAAGCTAAATGCTGTACAAGCACAAGATACAGACTCATTGTTTTTTAGGCAAGACAGAGAAGGCATAGAAAGGTGGGATGATATGGGGAATGGAAACTGTGAGATAATGATGGCTTCAGATTCCGGTAGCTGGGACTGTTCAGCATGAAGAAGAGAAGGCTGCATGGGGACCCCTTTGCAGCCTTCCAGTACCTGGAGGGGGTCTATAGGGATGCTGGGGAGGGACTCTTCATCAGGGACTATAGTGATAGGACAAGGGGTAGCACGTTCAAACTTAAACAGGGGAATTTTAGATTAGATATAAAGAAGAAATTGTTTACTGTAAGGGTGGTGAGGCAGTGGAATGGATTGCCCAAGGAAGTTGTGAATGCTTCATCCCTGGCAGTGCTCAGTGCCGGGCTGGACATAGCCTTGGGTGACATGGTTTAGTATGAGGTGTCCCTGCCTATGGCAGGGGGTTGGAACTAGATGATCTTAAGGTCCTTTCCAAACCTAACTATTCTATGACTCTATAATTCTATGACTCCTGTAGTTTCCTGGAAGATGTCAAAGCAAGCAGAAGTTTTTAGTGCAACATAAAGTAGGATCACAGTATCCCTTTGGTGATATTCATAGGGCAGTTTCACCCCAAAACCTGGCAAAACTTCTTGAAAAATTTATTTTTCAAGCAAAATTTATTTTTCAGTTAGAAACGGAGTCTGATTATTTGAATCTAATGCTATTGAGATTCAAACTTCTAGGTCTCAGTTGGAGAGCCTGAGTGGACAGAAAGTAGACTGAAAATATTTTTGATGGTGAAGTTACATGGATTGTATTGTATGTAGTTAGCAAGCTGTTGATAGTGGGGATTCTGAGTGGTTGGCCACTGGGAAAAGGTCAGGAGCTGCCCTGAGCTGGCCAAAGCCATCCATGCCACACACCCCTCACAGGCTGAACCTATCTGCAAAGTCAGTGACACCTCTGAAAATGTATTTATGAAAGGTCAGAAAGCACTATACAGAGAGCAGAGAAGGGCAAAAGGAGAACAAACAAAGAAACAAACCCCACCCTCCACCCCCCCTCCCGAAAAAAAATAAAAATCCCAACATAGAAACAGCAGTGCAAATACCAAAGTCAGAAAATGAGGGAGGTAAGACCCTCCATGAGCTGGAGCAGAGGTTGCCTTGCAGCCCCTTGTGAAAGCCCACGCTGAAGCAAGTTTATCCTGGAGGACTGCAGCCCATGGGAAAGACACTTGGAGGAGGGGAAAAACATGCGAAGGAGAGCAACTGTTATGGACCACTGTAACTCCTCATTCCCAATCTCCTTTGTGGCGTGCAGGGTGTGGAGGAAGTGGGAGGTTGAGGAGCTGTGAGTGAAGGAGCCTTGGTAAGCAGAATTGGGAAGGGTATAATTTTCGTATCTGTTTCTGTCTCTTACTATAAAAATCTATTTTAATAGACAATAAAAAATTATTTTCACTTGAGTATTTTTTGACCATGATGGCAGCAGGTAAGCAATCTCCCTGTCTTTATATTGCTCTACAAGCTTTCTCATCACATTTTCTCCTCCTGTCCTGTTGAGGAGGTGAAATGAAAGAGCATCTGGGTAACATTTTGGCCCTTAGGCAAGGCTAAGCCAACACAGTTGTTTATGTGATAGTAAAGACAAGACAGTAGAAAGACAGATGGAGAATATATAAAGTAATTCTAACCTAGTAAAATTACTTTATTGCAGTGTTCTAAATGGCTATCACAGGAACAACTGCTATGTGAAAGACTGTAGAAGATGCTGCCATGGTCAGAAGCAAAAATAAGCTTGGTAAAATTTATAATTCCATAGACAGTTTGAAAAAGTCTCTGTCTTAAATATATTAAATAGGGGAAAAATAGACATAAGTTCCGAAGATCAAAGTCAGAGATTACTCTAGCTGTAGATTTGATGATGCTGTCCACAGTGATACAGAAGGGAGCTGAGTGTTTCATTATCAAAGGCTAAGATCTACTTTTTAGTCTTACTGAATCTTATCTGGTGATTAGTTATCCATGGTAGATTTCAGATGAATAGTGAGACATTTTGGACAGAAGCAGTAGCTATATAAATTTGCCTTGTATGAAAAAAATGAGGTTGAATATACGCTTCTATAGAGGGTTACTCTGGCAAAAATTTGCAGGATCGCATTTGAAATGCTTTGCCTTTGAGTCGAAGAAATAAGTTTGAATTCAAATAATTAACTTCTTATATTTGTCCCTTAGCACCTCAATATTGATGTTATCAAAGTTTGCTTTCAAAGTTGTAGGTTTTTGTTATTAAGTCAGATATCTGACTATTCCTTATGTTTTTTTCTCCTGTCACTCAAATTTCTGATTAGACTCTGAGAAAGAATGGATACATCTTTCCAGCAGAGTCACTTTATCTTTATTATTGCTGTCTGTATTACAAATTAATTCATTAGAATTCTTATCACAAAACCGAAGTTCATTATCTGATAAAACAAAAATTTCCTCAGATACATCTTGAGGTATTTGATTTTCCTTATTTATATTCTCAGTAGGCATCTTTCACTTGCTAGAGATGAGTATACGTAAGCTGTGATTCTGCTCATTTCTTTGTCCTGATTGAGATTTTTTTCTGTACTCTGCAATATGGAATCCTTATTTGTTTTCTTCTCCCTTTGTTTAATTGGTTTGTGACTGCTGAGATAGAATATAAATTCCATTTTTGACTGAAAAACTGCTTCTAATTTTTAAACATGTAGTTTATATTCAACAATATTGTAATTTGAAAACAATATCTAGGTAACATTTAAAACAAAAAATTACTTGTTTAAATACATATATGCTGGTATGAGTTTAGTACTGAATTTATGATGGTCATATTACTAAATCTGTACTGACATCTTATTTGCAGGGGGTATGATTTCTGCATTTAGTCGTAGCTCTCCATGTAATAAGGTACATAGTTTGTTAAACTAAAACTTTTGATTCCATCTCCTGTTCAGTTTAGTCCCACTCAGTTCTGGTACATGCAGAACATTGTGCCACTCATATCCCACTATTTTTTTCCCAGTAGCAAAATAGACTATATTTAGAACATGGAGAATTTAGTTGATTAAAATTTCTCAGTAAACATATCTATTTTCCTTACTACTCCATTTTCTCAGGCGACTATGCAGTCTTTCTTCAGAGCTAGAAAAAAAATTACAGATTATTGTAGTCAGAGGTAGAAGTGCTCAAAAGGAACACTTCAATGCCACACAACCAGACCACTAAAATTTTAGAAAGCATCATACTGTTAAAGGAGTGAACTAGATGCAATTCCTGTCCACCTTATTTCACATTTTACTTATAGTGACCAATGTCTTTATTCAGTTATTCCTGTGAAGGTGTTCAGTATCACTGTGAGACACCTGATGGTACATGAAAGAACTTCATGGGTTCTGACAGAGGAAGCACAGATGCTACAGAACTGGAATATTCTGTAATGGCAGCTGGATTCCAGGCAGAACCTCCAAGAACATTTGGAATGGTGCTATGTTGCTTATTGTTAGAGAAGTCGGCTGAAGTGAAGATATGATTTAGTTCCATATTCCATGATCTAGAAGTCCAAAATGGAAGCTCCAGACACTCGTCTAGATATGAATCCAGGTGCAAATATGTTCAGTTTATAAAACCAACCTAGAAGTGGCACAAATGAAAACCAGTAATGTCCATAATGTGGGCATCATTTCCTTGGCAGTTGCAGATCCACTCCTTCCATTCTGTGTTGCTTGCTGATGCAGGTATAGCCGTGGAGTCTCATCTGTTTTTATAGTAAGTGGAGATCAAGTGTAGAAGGATCACATAGACCCTAATTCAGCTTAGATAAAAAAAATGTTAGTTACTGATTGATAGTATCACTCTAACTTTAGTTCACTGAATCAACAGGCTTGTTACTGACTGTATCAAGAGTAGATAAGTAGCATTAAAGAGATGACATGAGCAAATTTAATGTATTTATTAAAAAAATCCCAGCCTCTTTAAAAACACTTTTTGTAAAGCATAATATTGATGAAAGAGTGTTTTTCACAATTGGATCAAACCTGTTGTAACGGTACAAATTTTGCTTAAAACTGTTTACAAACTGAGACAGGTTACTCTTTAAATAGGCATATACACTTGTAAATAACGGAAGTACTTTAGGGAAAATGTATTGTTGAATAGAAGCTACAGAGACCTGTGTTAGCAGAGATACTAAAGGGAGGGTGTTAACAGTGCTATGATTTTCCACTCATACTATTTGCTAACACTTTTTTCAGTGACTGTCCTCTAGTGTGTAATCTGTACATTCAAGTACATTGCTGTCCTTTTGTTACCTGTAGAAACCTGACTTTTCCCACATAGCTATCTTGGTGGTGGAGCCATAGGTCAGGATTAGCTACCTGCACACATACCTTAAAAGCCTCTTCCTTAAAAATGGAATAACAGCTATGAAACTGCCCATTAGGCATTGACCATCATGTGGCATTCTTAGTCATGGAGCAGAAGGTGTCTGGACTCAAGAAAGGCTTTCATTTTTTGCTGATGACAGTCAATATCAAGGCTGTATGTAGGAAGATGACAGTATGACTGGTCAGCAAACAATCCTGTTTAAAAGTGATTTCAATATTTGACTGCTTAGAGTATGCAATAGGAGGATACTAAGATTTTTCTTTTTTAATTTGATTAAAAAGATTTACAAGTACATCTTGTGTGTTAGTTTTTACATTTTCAATCAAGCCATTTTTAGATTTCAACAAGCCTTAGCTTATATTCCAGATGGTAGATTATTGAGATGAATACTGAGAATTTTTTTTAGTTATTAAATTTTTAATTAGCTAGAAAATGCTTTATGAAAAGTGTTTTTTTAAAGAGGGCTTATGCTTTGCCATATTAGATATGTCCTTCTATCTTAGGCTTTCATCCTTTGGCGATTAACCTACTTTTATCATGGAAGAGACAAGTCTTTAAGAAAGTCTGTATTGCTTCTCTTTTAAATCCTTTTTTTGAATAGTAGTAACTCTGGATTTCTCTATGTGTAATATTATGACACTCATAACACAAGCAATAACACTTCTGGCAAGTATTTCTCAAAGGAAAACAGAAATTGGTCAACAGGGCAAAAAAAGATACGGTGCTATAAGCTATACACAAAATCTTTTTTCTCCTTTTTATTTTATAAATATTTTACAATCTTAAAAGCTCAATCTGGGCTTAATTTCTAGCATATTCTAGTTTTCCTGGTACTGTCTTATCCTACTTTTAATGTGTATGATTGCATTTGACCAGTCAGATTTTGTCTACATATAATGCAATATGCTCATGCCACAGCTGTTTTATCTGATTTAATTTAGCATCACTTAGATAACACAGAAGGATTTGTTTGCATGCTTAGAATTAACATAGGTAATATTCATTATTGTATGGTATGCAGACAACTATATCAAATACCTGTAAATTGTTGAAATTAACCATTCTTTGGTTACAGTTCACTACTTTTCTGATATTTATTTGTAATTTACATCTTGTCTTCTGAAAGGATTTAAAATCATGGCAGTATTCATAACATTTAAAATAACTTCATATACTTGATAAATCCCTCCAAGAATCAACTTGTACCTGCCAGAAAGTCCTATAATTCACTGCTACTTAATTTTGTCGCAACATTTGTCAAATTATTATTGTTCTTAGTGCAGAAAAAGTGGTTGCAAATAAGTCTCCCTGGAGAGCTCTAAATGACTTACAGATGCTGAATTCCTTAACAGTTTACGTGTGGAAGCCAGAAAAGTAGATTTTAATTCTGCAGATGCACATGATGGAAAGAAAAGGGTTGATAGCCTGAAAAGATTTTATTGTTTTGATTTAATGAAGCCCTATAATATGACATAGGTGAAAGTTACATTCTGACTTTGAACATGAATTCCATCCATTTTTGCTGACAAAGTAATTTTAATACCTTTTCTTTGACCTTCCTAGTTTCAGTATGCTAACTAATGGGACATTGCAGTCATCTGTAAATCTATGCGTCAAGAACTCTAAAGTCAATTCTAAAAAAATAGGTTCCCAAAATGAAGCATATTTTAACTACTGGACTCCCCCAAAACAAGAAGTATAGAATGTCAAACAAGCAGACCCAAGAATCTTTTCTGCTCACAGATTAATTTTTTTTTCCATATTAAAATGAAATTTATTCTAAATGAGACAGACAAGCTTGCTTATGTATAGCTTTCTTCACTAACTTGCTCTATGCATTTTATTTCCAGCTACAGTAAATAGAAGGTGAAGGCAAAAGAAAATATTCCTCATTTCAATATCCCTTGTGTACAGGAAAGTACCAATAAAACAGTAAAAGAAAATAGAATGGAGTAGGTAGGAGAACAAACATGTTCTCTTGCTCCTGAGTGAAGTGCATGCTCCATCTTAAACCTGAATTGCTGGAAATTGCTCCTGTTGCTGAAAAATGCACAAAAAAAAAAAAAAAAAAGAGTCCAAAGACAGAGGAAAATTTTATATGGATTTTTTTTTTTTGTTTTATTCTCATAGTCTGTGCCTTTTCTGCTCTGCTAATTCTTACTCATTTAACACACTTGTTTGAAATAGACTTATTTCCATTATATGACAACATCAAACTCAGCTTGAATTTCTAGAATTTACCACCACAAAATTGACTACAATTTAAGTTCACAAATTTGATATATAATCATGCTAATAGCAATGACAGAATTTCTAAATAATTACAGCAGATCAAAAGAGTGATTCTTTCTTTCCTTAAGAAAGATTTTGCTGAAGATATAAAAGTCAGTCCTGTAAATTTTCTGAAGTGGAAAAGTACCTAAACAAAGTTATTTGTAAACATTTTTCTTTTTCTTTTCAAATGCAACTACTCTTTATACAATTTTTGCCATCAACATATATTTTAGAGCCTTTACAATTATGCAGATATCTCATAAACTGATATATTCAGCAGCTAGTCCTGTGTTTCAGTTTGTGACCATTGCCTTTGGCCTTGTCATTAGGCATCACTGCAAAGAGCCTGTCTCATCCTCTTTTCAGTCATTTTTTCATGTTCATGAGATTCTCCTGAGTCTTTGCTAGTTTAGACTGTCTCAGCTTTCTCAGCCTTTCCTCATAGAAAAGGAGCTCTAATCCCTTCATCGCCTTCATGACCCTTCATTGGGCTTTTTCCAGTATGGTCATGTCCCTCTGAGGAGCACTGCTGACACAGCACTACAGGTCTGGCCTCACCAGAGATGAATATAGGGGAAAAGCACCTTCCTCCACCTGCTGGCAACACTATGCCTAATGCTGTCCAAAATATGATTAACCTTCTTTTCTGACTCCAGGTCCTTTTCTGCAAAATTGCTCTCTGAGTGGACCCCAGCATGTACTAGTGCACGGGTTGTTCCTCTGCAGGTGCAGCACTTTGCACTTCCTCTTCTTGAACTGTACAAAGAGCCTTCTGAGGTACCTCTGGATAGTAGCATGGCCCTCTGGTGTATCAGCCACTCCTTCCTGCTTTGTGTTATCAGCAAACTTGATGAGGTTGCGTTCTGCCTCATCATCCAGATCATTAATGAAGATATGGAACAGGATTAGACATAATATTGACCCCATGGGAATACTGCCAGTTAATTGGTTCCAACTAGACTTCATATTGTCTTTGTATAGTCTTCTCCTTTCAGGAGATGTTTCCTATATAAACGAGATAATTCACTTAAACCTCCCTGTATCTGCAGTGTAAGATTCAGTTCTTGCCCCTGCTGTGCCTCAGTGAACCTACTATTACAGCTTTATCCAGAGAATCAACGAATATGGCACAGTTTCTACAAACCAGACAAAATGCAATTACAAATGTCTTTTTGTTAGTTCTGCATTTCAAGAATACCCTCTGTTTAAAGTTACCATTTTCTGACTAGCATAAGTCTTAGTCAGACAAGCTTCTAATGCTTTTATCTCAACAGCAGGATGAACAGTGAACTGCTCTGATTTTTTATCTTATTGTTTCACCTGTGGTGGTAAGTCTTGTTTCCAAGCTTGCCTACATGCTGTGTTTATTCTTCCATGTGGGATAATTCGGTGGATTTTTAAGTCAGACATGCCTATTCCTTTTTCCCAGAGCAGCCAGCACACAGGGTATTATTCTCTATTTTGACTATCTCCTGCTTTCTCACTTTAGTTCCTTCTGCTGCTTCTTGGCATAATTAGCATCTTGGTGACAGATGAAACTACAGAGAGGGACAACTGATTTTCTCCAAGAAACTTAGCAGGTGCTTTGTTATTGTTACCTCTCTATTTATACACTTCTGCTTTTATTAAATCCACAGGACTGCTTGAAATCCATCCACATTTGGGTCTGTCTCTTGAACATCAGGGCAGCACTCTCACTGACCAGAACATTTTACACTTGCTTCAGTCTGTCTGCATGTGATCCACCTTCTCAGACAAGGCTACAGTGATCTCTTAATGGTAACAGATTTCATTGTAGGATGTAGACCTCAGCTCCACCTCTACCTAGCCCTTCTCCAAGATCTCACCCCAAAAAAATGTCAAATCAATCCAACACATTTTTTTATATATTTTAATCAAAATAAGACTTTATTTTCCAGTAGCCTTATATCTCTCTTTTAAGGCCTAGAACTAAACAGGCTTTTTGAGCTTTCTAACTCCCGTAAAGTTTTTGTATTTTGTGCCTGCATAGTACGCAGCAAGAAGACCTTCTATCCTGCCTTTCTGGACTGTGCTAACAACTTCAGTTTATCCATGCTGAAGTTCCACTACTTTTCTGTATTACTCAACATTGTGATATTAAGCATGCTTGTAGAAAAAAAGGTGTTTCTTGCAACAGAAGACATGTCACAGTAAAATACTTGCCTCTGTTGAACACAGACTACTTCAAATTAAATCGTGATACTTGGTTTTCTTTAAGGCTTGTTGAATTATTCATTAGTGTAGTGTTCAACAAACATAGTTTTTTCTTATTTGTAAGACAAATGCAGTCTGTTTTGCAGTTGTCTATCAAAATGGTTTAAAACTTAGGACCATTAGTGAACATTTTTCTTGCAATATATTATTCATGTTGCGTCATTGATAACTTATTTGATACTGTGTTCCCTAGGATAAAATATGGAATAAAGGCCATTAATAAACTCATTTAAATCTCAGTTTTCATTTCTCATGGCGTAACAGAATACAGAATTTCTGTGCTCTCCAGGCTTACAGGATACACATAAAAAAAAACCAAGCCAAGCAAACAAAAATGAGAACACGAATAAAGTTTACAACTTTAATGAAACAGTAGAAGTTGTTTCTTGTAACTCATTTTGTCTTACATAACTTCGGTCTATACAAAGTTGTTGCTTCAGTTTCATAATGAAAGCTTTCTAAATATTCTGGTACTGGAGTTTTATGCTTTATGAGTGGAGATTTTTTCAGCTACATTCTAGAAATAATGGATGGTAAGAAATAGCCTTTTGCTTCCATTCATTCTGGACACAAATTGCTACAAATTCTTCTGCCTTTTCCGTCTATTCAGCAGTCTGCTGCTCTCAGATGCCTTAATACTTTCTAATACTGTAGCTTCTCCAGAACTTTGTCTTTTGTTTTTGCTGTTATCATGCAGTCCTGGTTTCATTACAGCTGGGACAGGGATCATTTTCATCCTAGTAGCTGGTAGAGTGCTGTTTTGGCTTTAGTCTGAGAAGAATGCTGCTAACATATGGGTAGTTGCTGCTAAGTAGAGCTGATCAAGGACTTCTCAGTTTCCCACTCCTCTGCCAATGAAGAGAAACACAAGAACCTAAGTCCTTTTTTGCTGGGTCTAGTAAGAGTCACTTGGCCAATAAAAACTGTGGTATGCTACAGGCATAGCTTATACAGGAGGATGAAGACTACTTCAAAAATATTACTCAGCTGGAGACTGAGAAAAAAAAAAATGAAGAAATGGCTGATGGTGTCATATCCTAGGCCAGCAAGAACCAAATTGCTCCTCAGGTGTATTCTCATGGGCTGTTGAGGTTCAATAGCAGACTCAATTCTCAAAAGTATCTTTTATAATCTGTTTTCTTTACCAGAGCTCTATTGACTAGACTGGCCAAGGGGAAAGCAGTTTGTTGAACATGAACTATAATAAAGAAAATAAATGTTCAACAAAATATGTGATCTGTTGCCATTGTTGTAGCCACATATTTCAGCAGACTGTGACTCTCCTGAAATTATGAAGCAGAATCCTGGCCAGCTACATTATATGGGCCTAAACTTGTTTTTACTAGTCAGAATCTAAGTGCATAAAACTTATTAATTATTGCACTGAAAGGAAGCTGTTGAAAATGTGAAAGACAACACAATCTAAAGAATCTGGACAATAAAATAGGTGTCATCAAAATAAAACAGGCAACTGAGGGAACTTCAGTAAACATCTGCCTGACTATTACTTAAGAATTAATGAAGGCACATCTTTTAAGATTCTCTTACAAAAAATGGAAAAAACGATTCTCATTTTATTTGCCATCAGATTTTTCCAAGAGGTAAATTTAAACAGATTCACAAATTATTATAAGTAAGAAAGGTAATACATCTAATCTCTAGTGTCTACCTATATAATAAATATTTGTTATAACTGGAAAAAACAATTGCCTTTAGTGACTACATATAATTATTTCCTGCTTAAGTAGCTGATTAACGTAAACCTTCCTTTAAATAGCTAGAAATTAGGCTATAAAGCAACCAGTAATCAGGTCTATTATAACACTGTTGTCCCACGGTGAAAAGATAGCAATGGTTATTCCATTTATTAAAATTATTCTGAAGAGGTGCCATTTTGCAGAAAGATAAATATTTTTATAAGCAACTAGAAAAGAACTATTCTGGCATCAAGCAGAATTCTGTAATTGTGACTGAGAAGCTCTCAATGGAAAAAAATAAAACTGAAAGCCTCAGTGCAGGAAAACCTTCAAGTCCTACTGGATTCTGTTGATGTTCTGTGTCTGAAGATGAAGACTTATATACATTTTTCAACTGAAATACCTAAAAAAATATCTTGACAGTGAAAAATCCAACAATAACCTCATCAGTTTCTCACATGTCCACACACATCGAAAAACCAAAGGCTTTTAAATTTGATATTCAGAGCAAACGACAAATGAATTAAGTAAATTTTTACTTAACTGACTTAACTGTTAAAGAAAGGCAAAAGATGAATTATTATATTTTGACAAAGCATTAACAATTAAGTGATGAAACAATGAAATAGATATTAAAGTATCTTTTTTCAGTTGTACAAGGATAGATTCTTTACAGTGTTAAAATGACTGCTGCTATTATCACTTTCTTTAAAAAAAAATCGCTACTAACTTGATACATTTGCATATCCATCACCAAAGTTCATTTTGACAAATGATACAAGCAAAAATATTTTGATATATATATAAACCATCTGTCTATGTTGCTTCACAGATCTACTAACATAAAAGAATTTGCATCTATGCTTCATACTATTGGTTGCCTGTGGTCTGAAATCAAGAAATATGCCCTATAATGTCATACAGCAGTGTTAACTTAGTGAGGCGAGTTTATTGAGTAAAGATCACAAGGAGGCTGTTACACCTTTAAACCATATAGGTAAAACAATATTACTGCTTCATAATAGTTATTACTTCACTTGGCATCAATATTTTGAAAAACTCATTAGGAGCTGTTCATTGAGTTAGGCTTGTTGTTATGAAGGATTTGCAAAACAATAACTTTGTTACAAATGAGATTTAGTCTCATTAATCTTCTATCAATGCCAACTGAAAACATATTTTTATTATCTTATAGGTTGTTAACAGTCTCAGAAAAGTGAACATTTCTTTTATTAGTCAATATTTGTAATCTGCTAATGGAATTCTGTGACATATGACTCATCACAGGCATAGTTTCTGTACGCCATTTAAATAGAGAAAGGATCAGTGCCCGAGAGCCAATATTTCAAGAACATGATGCAAGAAGTGCTGCTATTTAAGACTTACAAATAAAACTATGCATTGAGAGCTGCATCATTCAGCAGTATTTCTATCCTTCATTTGCACAAGTAGTATCTAGCTATTTATATGATCTGTGATGTGGTCAAAAAGTTTTTTTCAAGCTTATGAAAAAGCAAGATAGTCCACTGACATTTGCACTATCACGATAAAGTGACTTGTTTTTTTTTTCTAGGCAGTAAAGACTCAGCAAATAGAAGACAAGGACAGGTTAAAAAATCCCAAGTGGTTTTGGGCTCATTTACAATCTTATGTATCAGCCTGAGAACACAGAATGGACTTTTAAATAACAATGGTGGTGATCCTAGCTTCAATCTTCATTTACATTGCCTACATTCAAACGAGGGAATAGAAAGATATTCTGAGACAGGATTTTTCTCAACTTCTCAAAACCCTAGTTCCTTTCACTCTTCTCCGTGTTTTGATTTTCACACAAGCAGACATGATTAATGGGAAGAAAAACAAAATCTATCCTACTGAACTATTCAATTCTTTTACCAATTTCTCCAGTTACAGATATAAAGGATTAAAAAGAAAAAAAGGCCCCCAAACCTGAGGTTGAGACCTAAACGATATGAAATAGACATCTTTTATAAAAGTTATCTTTGCTGGAAAAATATATATCCTTCTTAAATTACCAAATCTAGTTTCGGTTAACTTAGTTGTGCTTAAAAAGATTTTATTAAAAGAAAAACCCAAACTTTGTAAAGCTTTTGTAATAGTCCAAGAGAAGAAACAGGCTTAGCTGAAATGGTTAATTGATTACAGTTTTATCAGTTGATGAAGGTGATCTAGGCTACTTTAGGTCAATTTACAGCAGTCCTAAACCGCCTATGTTAACTCAGCGGTTTACATTACAAAAGAAGTTTATGATGAGGACATAAGAAATGTGCAGCTGGTGAGATCAGCAGTTTGTTTAGCCTCATATTCTGCCTCAACAGCATCATGCCACTTAGAGAAAATACTCAGGTCTTGACAGTTTATTTTGTTCACTCCTCTTCCGCAACTATTGCAATAGGTACGTTAGAGGGTAAATACCAGCCTATTATTTTTATTTGTTACTTACAGAGCTGTGGACTATGATTTTGCCTTTTCCAATCTGCTGCTACTGTGTCTGCTTCCACAACTGCTTTAGAGCAGACAGAGTGGATTGCTTTGAAACAAATATCTATTTTACAACTTCAACAGTTCTCCATCTGGACACACACAGCATACAAAGGACAGGTATTCAAAATTTGAGGGTGAGTTCAGAACAGACTGATAATTGCTAAAGTATATTCTTTGAATGTAGCTTGAAAGAGTACAGCGGCTTATGGAAAATATAATGCATAGGATTTTTAGGAAACTTTATGAAAGAAGACCCCAGTAAATATTTTATTGCAGAAGTTCATGAAATTCTCCAATTGCAGCTTTGAGCACCTAAACCCAAAATTTTATGACAAAAAAGAAAGAGCTTGCTAGCATGTTTAAAATCTCTTCTCAGTGGCTAATCAAGCCTTAGAGAATTTTAAAAGGAAAGACCTAACATTGCAAACTGCTGAGTCTCCCTTCAGCAGCTTTTGTAAGATTAGCCATGGGAATCTTACACACATCTAAAAAGCATAGCATTGGATAACAACATTTATCTATTACAGAAAACAATAAAAAAACTGAGCACAAAATTAGTAGTTCCTTATGAAACTGCAGGATTTATATGAATTGTAGATTATAGTCAGGAATAACCTGAAAATCCTAAAAGGCAAAAATAACAGTATGCTCTACAGCATTTCTATTATTCAGGTTGGAATATAAGGACCTTACTGCTTGTACTTAAAGGACCTTACTGCTGTGCAGCTTTCAAGCATTGTGTGATCTGCATGGGTTCATCTTTTCAAAGTATTGCTGAGCAATCAATCACTCGTAACAGAAGTCTCACAAATTGCTGGCTTCTTCACTTAAGGTCATGCTCTATTAAGGTTGATACTAGAACAAGCTTCCCAGAAGGTTTGCAGAACCTTGATGATGCTGGCTGTCTTCCCGCTGAACTGAAACTGCACATAGCCAGGCTGCTGCAACACCACCCTGTTTCCTGACTGATTCCTTACAGTGAATTTTGTATTAGATGGCATGGAATGAATCCATGAGAAACACTACTATTAAGCCAGGACTTGTTAAGATATTACAACGTTTTCCTGGACATTAGGGATTTTAAGAGAACTGGAATCATAAAATCATTGAATCAACTACTAGGATGTGATATGTCCTCATATAGTCTCAGAATTCTGCTAATTTTATTCAACAATAAGTAGTGCTTTCTTGCCAATACATAATTGTCATCCTAACATATGTCAGTATTGGACTGATTAACAATTATTCTAAAAAATATCCTTACAATAAATTCACAACTTACTTTGTTCAAAATATTGCTTCTTTTGGCTAAAGTTATCTCATTTTTGCCTGATAATATTTGAAAGCCATAACTATTTTTTTTAATTTTTTTTTTTTTGTGGTTTTTTTTTTTTTTTTTTTTTTTGTTTGGTTTGCTTTTTTATTTTTTTTAGATTACTGACTTGTGTCAGACTTTTTAGCATAGGGAATGAAAAGTATTCAGTGTTCTCATTTCTTGGCCATGTACTACTGATTACCATGTTCTGATAAAGTTCTGAGAAGATCTTTGCATAACCACCTTGTGCAAATTTTCTGAAATCCTGAATCTACTACATGGTCAAGATTTGTTATAAGAACTGAAGTCAGTGGCTAAACTGTTATAAGAAACACCTTTTTGGTTTCTTATGAATGTTGTCCACAGCAGTCCATGCTGTAAAGATATAGCTGGGGTAGCTGCATTTTCACTTTTTTTTTTTTGGAAGTTCACAGAGATTTTCCCTTGAATTCACACTGGCAGTTTCCATAAGCTTTTCTTGATAAGTTAAGTTCGAAAATAATTTCTTCCTATAGGTGTTGTTTGTGCAGGTGGTTATGTTAGGTTAGGTTAGGAGTATGTTACCATTGTTTTATGTTACTTATTTAATCTGGTTTTGTTTGCTTGTATCTTTTAAGCCTTGCCTTGTTGAGATGAACTGACAAAAAAAAAAAAAGAAGCTTAACAAGTATGGAGACAGGGGTAAGCTGCTTTCATACATATTTGACAGAGAAATGGTTGCTACACTGAAGTTTGAAATAGCTCTGTTTCATTTTACATTCATATCTTAAATATCTGATTTTTTTAAACAAGTATACCTTGTGTTTTAAGAATTTTTTATAGAACATGTGCATTATTAGTGTCTCATCTGTCACATACCTGAGAGAGGAAGAAGAAGAATATGTGAAAATGACAAATTCAACAAATTTATTATTTTCTATAGCCAAGTCTTTTTAATAATTGATCTTGCTGAATACCTAAACTATTATGGCTTTAATAGAATACAGATTTGACTCTTAATTGAGAGGGGGCAATGACTTAGGAAGAGGTTAACAGAAGCTGAACAAAGAGAAGGAGGTTGTCATGGGTTCAGCAGCAGCAATCATTCTTCCCCTTTAAGTAGCAGCTGGTGTAGCACTGTGTTTTGGATTTTCGGCTTGGGAACAGTGCTGATAACACCAGTGT
>JASSUY010020146.1:18577-46185 GCA_032466535.1 Forpus xanthops
GGAGAAGAGAAGGCTGCGTGGAGACCTCATAGCAGCCTTCCAGTATCTGAAGGGGGCCTATAGGGATGCTGGGGACAGATTGTTCAGGAGGGACTGTAGTGAGAGGACAAGGGGTAATGGGTTCAAATTTAAACAGGGGAAGTTCAGATTGGATGTGAGGAAGAAATACTTTACTGTAAGGGTGGTGAGGCACTGGAATGGGTTGCCCAGGGAAGTTGTAAAAGTTCCATAGCTGGCAGTGTTCAAGGACAGGTTAGACATAGCCTTGGGTGACATGGTTTAGTGGGAGGTGTCCCTGCCCATAACAGGGGGGTTGGAACTAGATGATGTTAAGGTCCTTTCCAACCTTAACTATTCTATGATTCTATGATAACAAACACAGTAAGGTAATCAGATGAAGTGATAAATCAAGAAGCTGAGCACTCAAGAGCCCTTAGCAGCCCTTCCCCCAGCTGTCAAAGAAAACCCAACAGGACAAACCCATCTGATGGCACACTTGACTGACTGTTACAGTGCTATTGCATCCCAAATAAGAGAATAAGCTTCATGCTGCAACAGTTCCACTAAAACCTTCTTAACAATGCCCTGGGTACTACTTGATTCTTTACAGTCAACTTTGGTTGAGATATTCTGAACAAGCACTGACTGTTCACGGATAAACCCCTACAGACAGTTAAAGGAATTCAGAAGGGATGCAAAAAGCTTAGCTGGAAAATTTAAAGTACCACTGAGATACCCAAGTACAGTATTCAGTGAAACTCCAATATCCTTAATTATCTACATTCCTCCGTTATTGCCCTTGTGTCCTGTACTTAAGAATCACTCAAAAAAAAACTGTATGGTGTAACTAAGCCTCACCTATCTGTATATATATCAAGTAAAAACAATCATTTAGGACCTCACCCACTTAAGCAGCTTTTCATGTTGCTCTGCTAAAAGCAACATGATGGCAATTACTGAAAGTCATCACAGGGCTCACAAACCACTACAGAAAACACTATTTACTACATTATGACACATGATGGTAGTTAAACCATCTACATTTACCAACCAGGAGCACACAGATGGTCAATTGTTGAAGCCTAGCTGATGACTTGCTTGCTAAGCCACTGTAACACACTCAGAGTCTTAGAAGTAAATGCTAAGAGAACCCACTGGAAAAAAATCCAGGAGGTTCTTAATTGATTTGAATGCTTCTGGTTACCAAGTCTCACTAGGAACTGTGTTGCTCTGCAATTTTTAATTGACAATTTTTTAATATTTTTCCAAGAAAAGGTACCAGATAGTTTCCCAGTTCTCCTATACCCACTCTGACATCCTGTTGCATCCCATTGCTGCACCATGACCATCTTCTGATGGTTATTACCTCCTGTGTATTCAAGATGGAACTTGGACACAACATGCTGAGGTTCATAGAGGCTAAAGGACAAACCACAAACAGTTTTACAGGACACTTTCCCTCCCCATATGCTGGAGCTGACTCTATGCATACACCACAGTAGTACACAGCACTCAAAGGTTAAGATTACCCCAAATCCTCCCTAAGAACTGATGCTGTAGAAGCAACCATTCCTCACTGTGGGTCTTGCTCCGTGGAGCAGGAAGCAGTTTTCTTTCCACATCACTGCAAGTCATGGCCAGGAGTCCCAAGTGGCACAGCTCTAGCACTGACACAGGGCTAACACTGCTGATGTATCCAGCTGAAACCAAACCTCAATAATAGCCACGTCAAAAAAATGAATTTAATAGTGGAGAGAATTTCTGTGAAACCACAGCACCATCACCTGGCAAAATGCCTGCACTGCTTTCTGCTCTTATCACCAGACTGATGTGAGCACAAACGTTTTAAGCCTTATCACAGAATCACACTGGGTTTTACTTTATAACACGTTCATGTAGTTATGTTTAGTTTAAGAAAAGTCATTTTCTCAGTACTGTTTTTACCATTTTACAACTGTTTTCTTCATCTTCCTAGTGCCAGGTCCATTAGTTCCTCCTTATCCCTAAGTCTCACAGGAGGGGATCTTTAAAAGCACTAGATCTTCAAATGAGTTCTGGAAAAATCCCTCATCCAGGAAAATACAAATAAATTCCTAACCAGTTCTACTAGCTCAGTGAGAAAGATAAGTGTAAATCCAACTATGGCTCCAATTCAGTCTTTTTACGACCTAAGAAGTCTATTGCAAAGGAAGACTGATGGTGCTCTACTGCATGTTACCTGTATTGTTACTTTAAAATATTTCTTAACTGTTAAATTAGAGACATTCCTGCCCCGGGCAGATTTAACTCTGCCTCCCTTGCAGTTAAGTAGGACGTGATGACTCCCATCTAGTACCTCAATCTCTGAGGCACCTTATAAACCTGTGATGGGAGAACAGCAGAGCGGAGCTCCTGCTAAAGAGGAAAGAGCTGAAAGTAGACACTGATAGCTCTGAGCTGGGAAATCAGACAATAAAAGCTCTGAAAACAAAATATTCTACCAGAACTCCTGCAAAGTAGGGGATGAGGCACACTGCATTACCTAGCAGTCCTGAATCATTGGAGAACTCAGCCCAGGCATCAGATTAATGAGCCTTAATCACAGAGCTCTCAGACTGATGATCAGGGACTGCATAGCTTTGAGTGACTAATGAAGTTGCAGTGGGGCATTTACTGAGTGATTTTTACAGCAAAAATCATCAATTTCCTTGCTGTGAAATGTAGCACTTAAATAACAAATTCAGAAGTGGCTCAGCTACCTGGTCCCTGGGGAACAGGGAAGTGCCAAGGCGACCTTGCCAGTCACTGCAAACACCATGGTCTCTGTTGTCCACCCATTTATTGCCTCCAACTGGATTTGAGGACCATTCTGATGCAGCAGAGCAAACTCTTAAGAATGTCCATCTGGCACCCTGGGTGAAAGCTCTGACAACCAGGCTCTCAGACAGCTATATGGGTGCATCTCTGTCCTGGGTTCAGGACAATCTCATGTTAGAAGACTAGGAAGCCTCTTACAAGTTTTAACAAAGTCAATATTCTTGAAGAAAACATTTTTCTCATTTTGAAAAGCCAGTGTTTTCTAAAATAAAACCAAGTCACTGAGAAGTCCACAACCAGCTCCAATTAGTATCTGAAATTATTATCCAAAATTATTATCCTATTCTTCTGGGCATGTTGGGGGAAAGTAATTTCACTAAGTTTCACAAACATGTTCAAACACACTGCTCTACCCTTTCCTTTACTTGGCTGCTCTGTATTTCTGCAGTCTCCTGAGCTGGCAGCAGCTCAGTGCTTCTTCTGTGGCAAAGTAAGGGGAGAACAGGCTGTATTTGCTACCTGTGGGAGGTAGCACATGCTCTCTCCTCTTGGGAGACTGAACTGTCTCAGCAACTGAAGCCGGTTTGCAGTTCCCCAGCCAGAGCAAGTTGCTGCTGCCATTTACAGCCTCATTCATTCCCTTTTCTCAAAGGAAATGAGCTACAGAACTGCTTTTCCCCACAACCACCCCATGGTTCACAATCTCTTTTGAACTCCCATAGGAGCAGGACACAAATGCCACTCTGCTCAGCAGTTCTTCAGGATGGATTTCCGTTACTTATTTCAGGTCTCACCTGAAATCATGTCAAAATGGTCTCAACTGAATGATGTCAAACTGACACAAATTGGGCTAGTGGAAACAAATAGCAGCCACATGGAAATCACACCCAAACCAGACCCAGATTACAGGCTAAGGTTACAAAAGACAAACTGCTGCAGACCATTAGCTTAAAAACTTGAAGTCACAAACTAATAAAGCCAATTAGGCCCCTTGAGAGCAAACCCACTGATGGAGAAGACCATAAAAACACAGTGCCAAAATATAACAGCTGTGTGCACAGGTATTTTCATAGACAAACACTTTATAGTATCTCAGTATTTGTTAATGCTAGTCAGTAACTAGAACACCTTTAGTAATTGAACACAGTAACATAGGCAGTGAGGAGCGTGCACACAAGATGACTCTGCTGGCACTGTTTTAAGTCACAATTGACAGGACTCCACTGACACAGATTAAATGCAGCTGCAAGACTCAAATGGACAAGATGGACAAAGTGCTGGGGAAAAGAAACAGAAGAAAGTCAAATTCACAGTCATGTGTTCTTCATGAATGACTAGTGGCCACTTCAACATGAGTCTTTGGTTATTAAAAGGAAAACAGACGCACAACAAAGATTTAAACAAAAATTAATGAAAAATAAAGTTGTGCATAACAGCTACCTATCTGCACTAACAGGAACTAAGAGATTGTGTCAAGCACTTGCATTAAGTGATAACCACAGTAATGATACCTTGACAATAAGCAAAGGATCATTGAGAGCTTTTGGAGTTGCAATGCTTCTCCTACACAGATTTCAGAGTCTGCAGGCATTTATCTCAACTCACTAAAGCAAGTACAACTGTCTTTTTCTATATCAAAAACTGAAAAGCTGCCAGCAATACTTATGCATACTAGAGAAAACATTCTGCATGACTTCCATCTGGTATTCATCAATCTAACTGGATGTAAGGATGGCATATGTTAGTGTTCTCCCACAGCCTAGAGAAAATAATCATCTTGTCCTCCTTGATGCAAACATCACATTTTTGCATCAAACCTACTTTTATTTAGTAGTTTTCAACATGCTACAAACATGTTCATCTAGAAGGCCTTCTGGGCATTCCTACTGGAAGTACCAGGGCTGGCTGGTGTTGTCTAGTTTTCCACAGTCTATCTATCAGAGAATCAAAGAATCAGGCTATAGAGAAAGCACCAGGTGGTTAGAACCACCAGAAGATGTGAGGTTGTCACTCTGCACACAGAGTAGAAGCCACCTTCTATCTGAACAAGAACCAAAATTGAAACACACTTCATTTTCCATCATCAGTAATGCCAAACTTGCTGCAAGTCTTAAAACCACACAGACAAGCTAAATTGCTCAAGATTAATGCACTAAAATCCAAAGTAGATTTTAATTTCTCTTGGTTAACCACTATGTTCTACTGATAGTGCAGACCTTCGAGCCAGTTTTCTTACAGAAGGAAAATAGCTGTGTCTCCATGAAGTTAACAGCAGAGATGTGCATGTTTGCTAAAATACACACGTTTAAGGCTGAAGACTTAAACAATTAGAACAGTTGCACTTCTAAGAGTAAGGCAAATGGACGAGCTAGTCAAACTGTTAAATAACACCCACCAAAACCCCCACCAAAATTACACAAGCATTCACATTTTTGACTGATAAACCACTGCTACAGAGACAATGCGAAGTCAAGCCCAGTAAATTCACAGTGAGACTCTCTTCCACATAAACAGACACAGGATCAGGTTCCAGGCTGAGGGTATGAGCATGGAGACTGCTCAAGTTTCAGCTAGCAGATGTGGAGCACAGTACTCTCTACCAACGAGGCACAAGCTCAGGTTTGGGGGTTTGTTTTTTCTCACTGCTTACTGATTTTGAAACTATTGCTATTACATAAATTAAACAAGAACCTCCTGACAATGTTGGGGGAATAGACAAAGGAATTCAACAACTATTAAAAACAAACACCAGCAAAAAATTGCTCAGTACTTTAGATTCTATTGAAAACAGCTTTTTTCTCCCCTCACAACTATTTTCTTTGAATCTAATGTCCCAATCCTGCTCTCTGCATTCCATGGTATTAAACTCCTTGAAAATGAATGAGAAACACACAAACCCGAATAGCAAGCTGGCAGCAAAATTGTACCAACTACAGGGAAATGTAATAGAGCTTTCAAGATCACCAGCCAAGAACAACCCAGGAAAGATTATTTCTAGTGCTTCGCATTTCACAGGGAAGAAGAATGATTTTTCACCATCATAGTGTGGAAGGAGCACCAGTCAGTCTTTCTGGTCTTCCCTTCTTGCCCATAGTAGTGTATTTATCACTGCAGGACACGCTTTAGACATTTAAGCACAAATATCTGTGAGAAATATGGACTCTGCTGAGACACTAGAGTGGCCAGATAGGAAGCCTTTTATCTAAGAGTATGCTTGCAAAGCACGAGGAAGTGCCATACAGCAGACACCTGAGTTAGCTCATTCTGTCTCCTGTCACGAGCTCTTTATTCCCCACATCACTCCAGTAGCCCTTCTCCCCCAGTATCAGCGGGAATTCATCTTTCTTGAGGAGCAGCTCATGATTTTCTGTGTTTAAATTAAGGTCCTAACCAAACAGTGACAGCAGTGTTGTGATACATGATCTTTGCCCAAGCCCTACGTAACACAGGAAGAAGTATTATCAACGGACAGTTTAACAAAGTTTTCATAACAAGAGGAACACTGCAGTCACCTGAATGCTTCATTTTGACAGAATGAGCCTAATAATAGCAGATGAAGATACAACAACCTCCCAGGAAGGAAAAGCAGAGAAAATAGTCCTCAGGCTCCCACCCTTCCCCATCTACTCCTTGCTGGAAGCATCACTGTAACAGAAAACCAAAATACAGATAGTCAAATTTTAAGGACATGAGAGAACATAAAGTCTTACCACATGAAGTGGGATACAGCTTCAGAAGTGTATTTCTGCAAAAGAAGCATAACTTCAAGTTGAGCACCAGTACTTATTTTAGAAAAATAAAAAAATTAAGCAATTTTACCTCCTCAGTGCAGGATCTCCCTTCCTAGAGAGCTGTCATCCCAAGGGTTAACAGCTGGCCATGATAAAATTGTATCCCAAGCGCACAGTTTCCACACAGCATGTTCCAAGACCCCATGTAACTGAAAAAAACAAGCCAGTTATAACAGTGGACACCATATGAGGAACAGAACCTTGGCCACCAGCACTAGGTGGCTCTCCCTAGGAGGTTTTCTGTGGGTTTTACTCTGTGATGGTATTTTTTGTTCTTAAAAACAACAGAATCTTCACCCATGACAAGCAAAAAAAACAGTCAAACTGGAGGTTCAGCTCAGAGGAGGACCACAGCCACTGCAGAGATGGGGCTGCACTGCACCAGAACCCCACTCACCAGCACTCGGGTGAAGCAGATCTGCAGATCTCGGCTCACCACCTCTACCAGGTGTCCAAGAAATCTTCCAACAGGTAATTTTAATACAAAGGTGGGAGGTTTTCATACACAACTACTCATAACTCTGAGAAGAAATCCATACTGCCTATGTTAAGTTTTACCCTATTAATGCTTTGGAACAGGAGAAACAATAGCTATTGATTTTAGCTATAACTGCCCATTATTCTGTTTTTGGCAGGACATAGTTCAATAAAATGAACAGAAAAAGGAGCAATGTTTTATAGCAGTATCATATTAATGATTGTGAGGCTAATCATGTCTTATTGAGCTGTGAGGATCAGCAAGCCAGAAGCATAAAAATGGAAGATGTGTCTTCAAGCTGCATATTTAGTCAATCTATTCAACACATACGTTATTTTTACATCACAGCACTGAACATGTTCACTTGTGTACTTTCTTAAAGCAATTAAGACTTAATAACTTGACACCTCACCATGACTGTCTCCTGTTTTGCCATCTACATTTTACATCAAGCAAGTAATAGAAGAGTGAATAAAAATCTGTGAAGGTCCTTTTAACCTTGACAGTCTGTCGCATTATGAAAATCAGAGTACATCAAGAATTGCTCTTATTTTTCCTGTCTTTCCTCTCATCCAAACACAAGGATTTAAACATTTACATGCCTATTCATAATTTATTGGAGCATTTGCAGCTCATGTCATAAATACAGGTCTAGCCTGCAGGAAAAACAATGACTAATAGTTAAAAGAAAGTATTCCAATTAGTCATCGTGAAGTACACCCATGTGCACTGCTTGGTCCTCAGGTGCCAGTAAAGTCCAATAAGGAAGTGTGACATCAAATACATTATCCAGAAAAATGTGTCACTTTCGAATAGCAATTGCAGTTAGATCAGAGACTGACTTTCTCTCCTGGTACATACCAGTAGGAAGACTTATCTTTAAAGAAGTTCCCAAAGATGTGAACCCCTTAAGGAGGCTGAGGGGGAAAAGCTGAGCTCCAAGCTGTGCTCCCACTGCTGAGACATGCTGCATTCTGCTTCAGAGGACCTATGCCAGACTAGATTTTCTCCTTCCAATTTCAGCGTTAAGCAGAGAGCCAAGAGATGATGCCTCTCAGAGGAAAGTTACTGCTTATCTACATCTCATGCTTGTGTTAGATGGGAATTCCACTCTGGCCATGTTTGCAACTCAACAGGACATTGTCACAAGAAGACCCTGTTTCTCTCAGCTATTTCTCCTGTCACAACACAATAGCCTTGCCAAACACCATTCAGAGTTCGCTTGGGTGCCATCTTTGGCATCCCTGCCACAGACTGTTGATCCTTAGATTAACAGACCAGAAAACACATGCATCTCCTTATTCTGTCAGGAAGCATTTGTATGTCTCCAAACAGAGCTTACTGAAAATGCCTTTTGCTCCAAGATCATATCTATTTCCATGCTCCTTCTTGCACTGTGAACCTCCAGTGTAAATCCGGGTTTTAAAGATAGAAGACTACAGTATGCTTATGCGCTGTAGGCTTACAGCAACATAAAGATTTTAGAAATAAAAACATGCAAAGACAAGCCAAAGTGGATGTAGATTTATCTAAGGGCTTATGGGAGCCAAGACATCTTTTTCTTCCACTTCCACCGCCTTATTACTACTGTCTTAGCATGTGCCACATCCCATCCCACAGCCATGGTCAGAGGCTGTGGGATCATGCTGTTCACATGAAGATGGCTCCTGCTTCCGCTTCAAGCAGCATATGGTCACAATTAACAACTTGCTTTGGAAAGGTACAGGGACCCTGGAAACAGTGCATCTGGAAGAGGTTCCATGTATTAAGCCATCTATTGCACTGAATGACTTTCCTATTAAGAGATTCCAGAGCACTCAGTAGTCTAGACATCTTTCTAGTATTTTAGTACAGACTTTCTTTTAACTCCTTCTGGAGGATCAGGAATTTATGGAATCTGAGATATGGCCTGGTCACTTTTTATATCAAGGCCCCTCTTCCTGGACAAGTGACTAAGAACAAGGTAAGAGCAGAGAGATTTGACAAACACCAAAAGACATCTCTGTTCAAATGAAAAGCATGTCTTCTTCCTGAATACATTATGCTAAATCTGCATGTAAATGAGAAATGTATAAATAGAATTGGGCATTAACTGACATTAGACTTTTTTTTTAATGGGGAGGAGTAAGGGGATGTTGTTATTAAAGGAGTTAAATTCTAACATCTGTTTTTAATTCTACCAGCTTATTTGTCTGTTTATACCTACAGGCTTTCAAGACATCATTCAACACTGCTAATTAAAGCTGACAAGTTTTGTTCACTGCAATGCTTTCCTCTATCCCTGCAAACCACTTACTCATGTCAGTGCTGTCACTGCAGGTGACAGTGCTTCTTGATCGAGAGATGACAAGGGGCCAGAGTGCCTCCAAAAGGGATGAGAAGAGGTTCATCTTTTCTCCCCTCTTCTGTCTGAGAAGGGATATGATGGATGGCAATGACCATTGCTCTGTCTGCATCTCCTGGCTGGGTCAGGATCCTCCAATTTTCCACGGCTGACTTAAAACACAAATCCACATCTATATTCTCTAGCATATTTCTAGAATACCACAGAAATGGGACTCCAATTTAACAGTGACAGCAATTACATCTGGAAAAGACATGTCATGTTACAGACACACACAAACATGCATTCTGGTTTTCTTAGTAGTAAGAAGCCCATCTGCAGCCATGCCCTAAGGAAATTTGCCATTTGTGCTTCAGCAAAAACAGCACAATCTGATTTAAGAGAGTAACAGTGCATAGGCAAGTAATCCAGGCCTATGAAAGCACCTGCAGAAGGGATCTGGCTCAGACAAAGCAATGTGCCTTATGGAAGAAGTCACAAGTACAAATGCCAACGTTGCTTCTTACTTTGGATTTCAGACATTATAGATGCAGATAAGAGTATTATTAGTTAGCCATTTTTTATGTTTTCTTTTAAACCAAACCAACACCATGCCACCCAGAGCATACCAGTGGAAGCAAGCAAGCCAAGAGACAGCACCAGCCTCAGAACTCTTTGCATCATCTATACTTCCCATTGCCTGAGCACACTATCACTCATGCAAGAGGCAGATGGGTGACTGCTGTGACCCACACTGGGCTGAACAGACAATTAGACATGCAGCAAGGAGAAAACCCAGCAGGGTAATGAGTCAAGTCAGTAGCTGTGTACCCTGCCACACATTCACTAACTGCCACACGGAGTTCTCTTATTTTTACACACATACATGGGTTTCACAAACACAATAGCCCTTTTTTTCTTCTTTTTGGAACAACCAATGTGCTTCCAAGTGTATTTTTAAAGCTGTTTCAGTCTGGAAGAGGCCTTTTGCTACACAGGCACACAGAGCTTAGTACCTGGGGGCCTGGCTCCCTGGGTGAGGTGTCTAGACATCTCTGCAGTGGAAATAACTGCACAGCCTAGCAATGTGTTGAATTCACCAGCTTTAGCTTTAGGAGTAATTTCATGCCCTGGGTTGCCATAATCAAACACATCTGTTGCAGAAAATTATCCACTGCCAACTAGAGTGCAAAGCACAATATGCCCAAATTATCTGTATTCTCAAGTTCAACTTCGCCTCCTAAAAGACTGTGTTAAATACCACACATCATAACATCATCAATACTGCTTCAGTCACTCCAAAACTCACATGCAATTCAAACACATCTAAACCTCTTTGAGGAGGGATGGACTGAAATCAGGAGGGGAAGCTTTGACAAGTATTTTTTCAACAACTACCACACTGTGTGCAATATTAGAAATTATGTATTCCAAATACTGCCACAAAAAGATTAAAGCATTTTTCTCAATCCTCTAAGAAGCAAAACCAGTCATAAAGAAAACAACTGTTAATTTAAGCCAGTTTTTAGCTTCACTTGTCTACAGCTATACTTTCATAGTTCAATACACAAAAACATTATGACAGATATGCAAATTTGATATTTTCAGGCAGGAAAGGTGAAATCCTTATATATGAAAGGTTGAAGTTTGATCTTTAAAAGAAGCCTGAAGCCGCCTTCTGTCATCTCTCTTTCTCTCCTTGATTCAATAAGCAGACTCACAGCTTAAGGAAAATGATGATTTGTTTCACACAGGGAAAAGAACAAGTGACCTCCCCAGACTGAGCCATGAACTCACCTTTGCTTTGTGGGAAAATACCCTGGCACTTCTCAAAGAAAAAAAGGATGCATAAATAAAAATCAAACTTCAGGGGTTTTGATACAAAATTTTCCAAGTAAACAATAAAGAAAGCAATAATATACATGTATGTCCTACTAACTCAAACACATTTTAAATTGTTTCTTGATTTCTTCCCTTATCCCCAGCCTAGAATCAGTACTGGTTTTCCATAGTAACTGAAGTGCAAGATATTTTGCAGCTGCCATTTCCTCTCTGCAGAATAAAGGTAAACATTCTTTTATAGAATCCCAGCCTGGTTTGTATTGGAAGAGACCTTAAAGTGCATCCAGTTCCAAGTCCCTGCCACAGGCAGGGACACCTTCCACTAGACCAGGTCCAACCTGGCCTTGAATGCTGACAGGAATGGGGCACCCACAGCTTCTCTAGGCACCCTGTGCCAGCACCTCAGCACCCTCAAGGAGAAAAACTTCCTAATGTCTCATACCAACCTCTCCTCTGGCAGGTTAAAGCTATTCCCACTGTCCTGTCCCTACAGCCCCTTGTCCAAAGCCCCTCTCCAGCTTCCTTGTAGCTCCTTTAGGAACTGGCAGCTGCTTTAAGGTGTCTCTGAAACCTTCTTCAGGCTGAACCAGCCCAGCTCTCTCACCCTGGCTCCAGAGCAGAGCTGCTCCAACCCTTGCAGCATCTGTGGCTTCCTCTGGATTCCAACAGCTCCACAACTGTCTGGTGCTGTTGCCAAGAGCTGTGTCAGGACCACAGAGGGGGTCTCCCCAGAGTGTAGCAGAGGGAGAGAATCCCCTCCCTGGACCAATCGCTCATGCTCTGGGGATGCAGCCCAGTACACAGGAGGGTTCTGAGCTGCAAGCACTACAGCCTGGCCATCTTCAGTTTCTCACCAGCCAATACCCCTAAGTCCTTCTCCTCAGGGCTGCTCAATCCAGTTTGCGCAGCATGTGTTTGCACTGGGACTGATACAACCCAAGTGCAGAACTTGGCCAGCACAGCTGGAGGGCTCTCACAAAATAACCTCTCAAAGCAACATCAACTAGCAGAGAACCTTCAGCAAGCAGAAGCATGAACAAACGCATCCACCAGCTAAAATGAAGCTCTTAAGTTATGAAGGCTTGCACCACAACAAACCCAAATGAACAGGGCTCACCAAACCTCAGCAGCACTGAAAGCTCACACCTACAAATGTGCTCATACAGCACATTCACATACAAACCTTAGAGCAGGTTGCTATGAGTATATCCTTTAAAAAGAGTTAACAGTTGCAGGAAAAGTTCCTTATAGTGATCTTGAACATTTAGAACACATCAAAATTCACAGGAACTACAACTTTATCAAACAATCCTCACAAATAAACCACTGGGACTAGAGGAGGCACCAGAAACTAGAAAAGCAATTCTTCACTTCAGCAATGCTTTGGGAATGTGAATGCTCTGCATTTTCTTTAGAAATGTAGAGCTGCCTAATTGAAATGCAGCTCATTGAGCACCCAGGCTTGCTTCTGGATCACTAAGAAATGGGTCCTATTTGGAAATGTCAGGATCTGGTTAGCAATTCAAATGACCACACTGGTAATTACAGCTTTTCATGTTCCAGCATGTTGCACTGCATCAAAACTGACACAAATGCCTGGGTTTATAATATCACAGCATGGAAATAAATGTCCAAAATGATATGAAAATGTACTAGTAAGAGATTAATAACTGTTCTTCCAGGAAGAAAGATGGCTCTTTTCAACCAGTATATTTAAAAAAAAAAAAAAAACTTCTCTGATAGCATCTCTCCTTGAGGAAAACTGAATTATATTATCACTCATAAGCTATAATCATTTCTGTCAGCACCAGTCAGAATATTTGAAGTAAAAGAGGAGGAGAAACAGGGAAGGGGATGGGGGAAAAAATAGTGCAATCTTATAAATAAGTCCAGAGAGATCCTACTTAAAGGTTCCCCTCCAGCATTTTGTTCTCTTTCCCACCCAGCGGACTAGAGCATATTTCAAGTGGTTTATTTTGATCATAAAATGGAGGAACTGTGTGGATAGGGAGCAATGCATCATGAGTGATGTGCTCAGCTCTCCATTCATTGGTACCAATGTGTCATTTTAAAATACAAGCCTAAAGCAATATGCATAAAGGAAACTTTTTCCTTTGGGGAAGGAGGAAGAAAGGACTTTTGAAGTCTAATGTGCCCCCAGAAGTCTGTTTATGAAATAAAATAAATAAAGCAAGCAGTGTCTTTAGTAGTACTCTTGTGTAGCAGCCAAACCACATACCAGAGTCACTGAGCTGCCTCCTAACTATAGAGTGGTTTAAGCAGAGATCAACACTCAGTACTTCTGCAGAAAGTACTTGGGATGGAGACACCATGTTAATCCTACAATAGTTCATTTTGCTGCCTCAGGTACAAATGAAAATCTTCAAGGAATGCAAATTCTAGTAAGGAGTTCAAAACTGTATCCTTACAGGAATATGGCTTTTACTACTGGAGGCTCAAAAAGCATAAAACCTTTCCCTACTCAAAGCCATGAAGCTTAAGAAAGGTTTTGCAGGAACCAGCACTTCACTTGGTTCATTATCCGCTGAAATTTATTAGGTGCACCTTCACTTTTAAATGTGTATATTTAATCAGCGTTTTCTGTACCATCTCACATGTTCAAGAGGTGCAAATACACTGACACACACTAGTGACCTGATCAAACCATTCAAACCATCACTCTGGTTTGACTGGGCTATTGACTGCACTTCAGAGAACTCTGAAAGCATGAGGAAATGAAAGGTATTTGTGTGCTGGGGGGAGACTGCAGCACTCTAAGCAAGCCTAGATGCCAGAGATTGCCCTGAGCTTCAAGCCCTCTGTCACTAGACACTACATAAACTGGTATCATCTTTTCCCCCAAACTTATCTTCTGCAAATGCCACATCTTACAGTATTTTAAATCCAAGTTGTGCGTCATTGAAAAAAATAACCAAATTCCAACCTCTCTTTACATTTAATGAGAACACTACAAGAAATAAGAAAACAACACATAACTGAAAGCATTCAAGACTATGTACCATACAAAGCACCAATCAATTTAGAGCAGCAAGAGAAATTGTCTACCTTGTTTCTCCCAAGCTAAAGAGGTGTTAACACCCCCTATCACCCCAACAATGTTTCCCAACACTTCCAGAAGGAAGGTCAATTTTGCAGAGAACTCACTCTTAAATTTACAGCTTCTTCCAGTCTTGGCAGGAAGAAAACTACAGCCAAGACTGCAAACTAAAGCTCCAGCCTATTATTGCTATACTCAGTCAATCTTTTCGTACCATCTCAGCAAGAAAACAATGGCTTGCTACGGTTTGACATGAGTCACCATGAAAACTGAAACCTTCTCCTTGCCTAAAGACAGTAACCAAAAATATACTAGGCAGTGGCTACACAGGGAAGTAATGAACTACTGTTCCACCACAATCAATGAAACCAATCCCAAAACAACAACAAGATATTCATCTATGTAAAAAGCACACATTCTGCAAACAAGCTGCTTCTGTCCCAAATTCAAGGTCTTATTCTACAGCTGGACTATGTTAACATATAGACTGATGACAAAACCCAAGGAACTCTGGCGAAGCATTGGGACTATGCAGGAGGCAGCATACTCAGCTGTAACAAGATTATTTTGAGCATTTTTTGTCTTTAGAGCATAAAAGTAATAAAAAGTGCAGATTCATTTGGAATGCATTTCTGCTAGGAATGCTTTGGTGAGGACAGGAGCTTATAAATTCATACTTGGACAATGAACCAGTACACAAAAGCTTACAAAGGATTATGAAATACCCAGATGCTTTCTAATTATTCTTCTTATACCTCTATTTTTAGATGTACAAGTAAATATATTTAACCTCAGTTGTAAAAGCATATTCTCAAAGTATTATAGAGATTCTCCATCAGGTTAACTTAAAATAAAAATATCACAGTAATTTTTATTTATTTGCTTCTGTCACAGTTAACTCAATAGAAGTGAACAGTTTGCTGCTGCAGTAAAGAAAGCCAAGACGATGCTGGGGAATATTAACAAAGGCATCACCAGCAGAGATAAAGATAGCACTATCCTGCTGCACTCAGTGCTTGTCCGGCCACACCTGGACTTGTGTGTTCAGTTTTGGCCCCTGCTATGCACAGAAGATACGGACAGGCTGGAGGGACAACAAAGATGCTCAAAAAATAAATTAAAAGTTGTAATTTGAAATATAATCTCTTCTTTAAAGAAGTTAATCTTGTCTAAGATAAAACCAAGTGAGAAATTCTAAGGCTGTAATTCTAAACTGTTGGAGCAGAGATTTGACATCCAGGTTCTCAGCATACAAAGGGCCTACCGCATGATCCAGGCTCCTAGGTGTGAGTTACAAACAGTAATAGTAGTAGTAATTACAAAATAAGGCAAATAGGCAGACTGGATTCCCAGTAGATGAACTCAGTCTAACAATTTACAGTGAACACATGTTTGAAGTCAATTTCAAGTAATATGCTAACAAGAATTATGTGCATCTGTTTCATGCTCCCTGAGAATAACGCCATCAAAACTGAATTCAAATGTTTCAAAGCTACAGAGAGCCTGAGCATGTCTCTGACTAATTAGAATTAACCACATTACTGAGGTTACAAGCTTACCCCTTTGGACATTTGCAAGTTCTGGTTAAGGTCACTTCATGAAGCAAAATAATGAATGTCTGTGTTCAAAAAGCATGAACAATACATTTTCTTAATTAATGCATTACTGATTGAGGCAGATTTACTGAGTTATTTGAATTTTGGAAGACCCACAATTGCACTTTTCAGTCATAATACTTGGGAGACATAACAATATACAATAAAGCTTTAAAAAAATCAGGCCAACAATAGAACATTGGCTGAATTATTAATAAGGCTGAAGTAGTGTTTGACATGAAAACCACCAATTTTTACTGAAGAGTATCAATTAGCTTTCATTTTGCTTGAAATTCATATAAACAGGAAAAATGTAGATTTCATTCTGGTTTGAATACATATTACTGAGCCTGATGTGTCTTCCAAGTTTCTTATGTAAATTACAGATATTCTTTTCCTAGGCCAAATGTCAAAAGGAAACAGTGAATCTAACCTGGTCTCTAAATATGTTCAACGTACTGCAACAAATTATAAGTTTCAGTTTTCCTTTTACCCTAATGTAACATGGGAAAATTAAGACCACGGTGTGGAAAATAAAGATGAGGATTTTCAGACTGATGCAGAAAACCAGCCTGGCACAGTGATAATGAATTCCAATTCTGAACCTACTGGTACCACTGCCGTCACAGCCTGGTAGTGCTGGGAAAGCTTAGCCAAGGTGCGCAGTTATCAGCTTCCCTGCACCAACAGCTCCCCTTGTCAGTGCAATCTGGTCCCTATCAGGAGGGCCCTCTGGGTACCACTGCAATAGAAATAAATGTTTAGGTGAGAAACTGTCAGTTTGAAAGACCATAATTTCCTTTGCAAAGCATGGAAACCCATGCTAAAGCACTCCCCACGAGATCCATTCCTGTCTAAGCACAGATTTATTCACTGTGCTCCAATTGTCCCACATGACTACAAGCAATTTATGGGGAGGTTTTTAGCATACTGGCACTAACAAATGCTGAAACCTACTAAATGAAAATAATCTTCTTATGTCACAAAATAAAAAAGAAAAAAAAATTCATTTCAGCAGATACTGATCTGATTATTGTATGAATAAAGCTAATCAGTGTAATTACCCAGTTTAAAAGTGCATGCTGTGGACCCACAGATCATCACAGACAATATTTCTCTAGGTGCCAGCTGGTGTTCAGATTTGCTAAACCAGAGTTTTCTGTAAAGTTCTTAAAAAAAAAATAAATACATTGGCTACAAATTATTCTTTCAAATTCAATTATATAAAAAGAATTGGAAGAAGTTTCCTAACATTTGCTTTGCAATCAGAACATTTCATTAAAAGCTTGCAATTTGGAAGATGAAGCTCAGTAATTTCATGCCTTGTGGTGCTACGTCAGCAAAGGGCTGCTTTTAGAAACTCAGAGTCCCACTCAGTTGCCCTGAGAAAGCACATCAGCAGTTTACTAGACTGCTACAACATGGATGCTATCTCCATCACACAATATCTTGGAATTAATGTGAGACTGCCAAAGGATTCTAATCACAGAAATATTGTCCAGGTTTAAAAATAAACCAAAAAACACTGAAAGTAACCCATGAGAGAGCCAGGAGCTTTATCGCATTAACCAGAAGCAGATCAAGATGTGCTCCTGTCCCTTCTATAGAGAGAAGGGTCAGTGCAATAGCCTTTTCTCTTTATGCCCTGGGGCAGGCAAAATTTGATCAAAGAATAGACAGAAACTCATCTGGGAATTCCAGCTTTACCTTTACACAGTTAATCCAGCTCTGAGCTGAAGCATCAATGACATTCTCTTGCATAGAGGATCAGCAGCTCTGGGTTGAAAACCACTGACATTTCTGGCTTGGTATCCTGCCCTCAACAAATGCAGTTGATGCTCATGTATAGCCTCTTGGCTGCTGGCTTCCAAAGCCATCTGTCAGCATGGCACACCGCCTGCCTACTAGGTGATGTGCCAGTTTTACTATAGCAGAGATGCCAAGAAGAGGTGGTTTTAAATGCACAGCCAGCACATTGATTCACTGCCATCTTGTCTTAATGCCCTTTCTCCACCAGCTCAATGAAGGCAAGAGTAGCCATACAAGAAGAGTCCAGAAGTCCACCCAGAGTCCTTCGATTCCTGACAAAGCTCATTAACACATGCCTTGAAACAAAATGAGAGCATCAAGAGCTGAGCAATTACAAAATAACCTGCTCATCAAAAGCCTGGAAACATTTCAGCTGAAAACACACATATGGGTTTCTCTGTAGACAGTGCTATAAACCCTGGAGTGAACCCTCCCATTTAAAAATGAAAATGCCTCAATGCTGTGTAACATGTAAAGCCACTCCAGCTCTGACACAGTGCCTGTATAGAGGAGTTTAACACATTTCATTTAATACAAAGTTGAAATTACTTTTCTGTGCTTTCCACAATAGAGACAAGCTATTTTATTGCCTGAATAAGATTAATAGGGATGTAAATACACCTAGTTCCTCTATAATTTCATTCCTGGGAAGGTTAAAATACTGAACGAATGCTAGCACTCAATTCTCATGCCTGCCCCTGCGAGTCTTTACATGTCTCCCTCATCCCACTATGATGCAAAAAGAAAGAAACCACCTGTAAGACTGCATACTTCATCATATGTCATAGGTAGGGGACCCTGTGACTGGGGAGTTCACACAGCCCACGGTGAGGAGGGTACACGCTTCCACAATTCCCTCAGCCCATGACAGAAGCCAGCTCCACTTTGGTACCAAGACAGATGAACACTCATGGAATGAGGAAGGCCTGTTGATCACTTCCCACTCATGTATAAGGAATCAGTGAAGAAGAGGTTGTAGACTGTCAGAACTGTATTGAGCGGACATGCCTTTAAGCCAAGTTTCACGCCACTACTGTTGCTTGTGAGCAACCAGGTAGAGGTTGTTACCCAGAGTGTGCCTGCCCAGCCTCAAAGCCATCTCACAGACAGGCTCCATATTGCTGGCACAGGGAGAGCACATATTAAAAATTAGCCTCAAAGCTGCAGCAACACAGGACAGATCAAATCACACAACATGAAAAAGCAAAGCTGATTGAGTTTCAGTACACACACGGGGCTCCTCTGAGGAGCTGAGATCCAGCCAATCCATGCAAATAGGACTGACCTTTTATGGCAAAAAAGGCATTTTTGTAAAATACATTTAATTTCCCCTGTTAAATGGCACACAAAGGTGCCAATTTTGAAACACATTTGAACACTGAGCACAAAATAAATGCTTTCCAGCCCTGAATTAGGAGTTCCGTCCTCTTTGGACAAAGCCCATTTGGAAAAACAAAACAAAACCAACCACCTCATCCATATTCTGCTTAGACACTAGGAATGTCTTACCTTCTCTCCACTTTCTTCATTGTTTCTTCTTTGCCTCTGCCTGTCTGGATCTTTCCTTCACCCTTCCCATCCTAAACTCCTATCAGCTCCCAGATAACCCAAGTGCAGAATTCCCAAATACAGTCACCTACATCTGTCAGGTCAGCTACAGTAAGCTCCTGCAGAGACCTGCCTGCTGCACCAGAAAGAGACACCAATCTGAGCCCACAAAGTCAGAAACACCAGGTAGTGTGCCATCACTGAACTCCAGGAAACTCCAAGAGGAGTTACTGCAAGGACAGAGCAATGCTAGTTTCCACCAGCTGAGCTCATCTTCTTCTGATGAGAGGGGCTGGCACTTCAAGTCAGAGGATTTCACATCAAATAATATCAGCCTACTCAGCATTTGTATTGTTAGGTGCATTAGAAAACTATATGCACAAGGCATATTTTTTTTTGTTCCCTATTTATGGATGTGTTTCAGCTCCCTGCTACATAGAACTGGCATTATTAATAAACTACTCCAATGTTTCAACAGAAAAGCACTTCCTCTCATAATTTATTTGTGAAAGATACAAGAGCTGTGAAGAATGTCTTCATATTTTTGTTCTAGTCATGAAAAACACAGTTAAAGTCTCACCGCAATTGCACACACTTTAAGGCAGCAGGCCAAGCATACAAACTTAGAGCAGCCGTTTTTAACACCCTCACACTTCCATAGCATCACCTACATTCTCCCTTTCATGCAGCCAGATGAAAGGGATCTCATGGAAGGCCTGCAAGTGGCAGAAATGGGACAGACACTGAGCAACTAGGTTGTTTCTTAACAGAGTAGGGAAAGGTGAGGTCCTCACAAGGCACAACAGTAGCCCTCTTCACCCTCTTTTCCTGTCTGCTGCACCATGGCAGACAGGAGAGGAAAGCCTCTGAGACTTTCTCAGAGTTCAACCAGGGCCTTCAGCAGGCTGCTTAACACCAGTGAGGGTCATCTAATGTGCAGCCAATAGTAAACTGTGCTCAAGGTGTAGAATAAGCAAAACATGGCTTTCTTCCCCCAGCCTTCCTCCCAGTTCTTTGATAGGACCCACCTATGACAAGACCTAAGCACAGGATCTTCACCCACTGCTTAAAAAAAGGCAGAACTTCACTGTGTTCCTCCCAGTGCTGCATGCTCAGGAAGAGGTCAGCACGCTCTCCAGGCCAGGATATATTTTTCATTCAGTGGCTGTGTTGTTCAATTTGCGCAGTTTCCTGCAATAGCTGTATTTATCTCCCAGTTGAAAACTCGCTGCACATTATGCTAAATTCCTCCCATTCTTGCTATTTCTACACTGTAATTACATTACAGATTTTCTAAGCTAAAGCTGTGAAAAGCAACAATCCTCTCTGTCTGAATGGGAGCAGATTACACTTGCTCAAAATTCCATAGAATTTGTTTATGTTTGTGTGGTTTACAAACAGTTGTGGGGAAAGAGGATTACTGTAACCACCATGTTTGTTTGGCTTTTAAAGTGCTTGTTTTTCCATCATGTAGCAGATAACATCTGTAGTCATCATGCCTTAGTACACTGAGCCTCTAAGACACATAATTATAGCTGAGACAGAAGATAGGCTTGTTGGAATACCTCAGCTGATGCATTTCCCTGCAAATCAGGGTCTCCCATGCTATTGTTTCTCGCTCTACTGTGTTTCTCAAGTCCCAGAAAGATAGCAACCTCCCACCACTTACCTTTGAGAGCTTTGAAGTTTACAGAAAACTCTTCTCCCTGCTCCCCCCCACCCTTCAAACACAGACATAAATACATAAATAAATAAATGCAATGACACCTTCCTTCTTTTAGATCCACAAGGAAGAGGAAAGCACCCTACTTCTGGGAAGCAATGGCAGAGCCCCAGGTCAGCACTGCATTCACAAAAACAACCCCAAGGAACAATAGAACAGAGTCACACTGGTGCTGCAAAGCACATGTCCTGAGTTCGGCAGCAGCAGTCATTTTTCTCCTTAGCAGCTGGTGCAGTGCTGTGGTTTTGACTTTCAACCTGGGAACAACACTGATAACAGCAATGTTTTTAGTTGCTGCTCAGTAATGTTTAATCTGACCAAGGACTTTCTGCGTCTCATGCTCTGCCAGGGAGGAGGGGAAGCTGGGAGGAAGCAGAGACAGGACACTTGATCCAGACTGACCAAAGAGGTATTCCATGCCACAGCACATCATGCCCAGGGTGTAATAAACTGGGGGCAGTTACTCGGAAGGGCTAGATCACTGCTCATTTGGGCTAGGTATCGGGCAGCAGGTGGTGAGCAGTTGTATTCTCTTCCTTTGTTGTTTCCCTTACCATTAATTATTGGTGGTAGCAGCAGTGGTTTGTGTTATACCTTAGTTACTGGGCTGTTCTTATCTCAAGCCGTGGGAGTTATGTTTTTTTTATTCTCCTCCCCATCCCCCAAGAGCAGGGGAGAGGAAGTGGGAGGAGTGAGATAAGGGTGGCATGGTTCTGAGTTACAGCTGGGCTTAAACTGTAACAGTTCTTTTTGGCACCCAATGGGGAGCACAAAAGGTTGAGATAATGACAGATCTCATCAGAGTGTGCCTAATCGTATTTGTGATAAATACTCATTGTTTTGGATTAATAGTCACTCCTCACAATGCTGATTTATTGGCTCTCGAAGTTGTTGCTCTTGATTTCACAGTTTCAGCATGTCATACTTTACTTAGAGCTGGTATTTGCTGTGTTAGTGTTTACGCGTTGCAGGCCATGGCCTAAGGTTCTTGTTTCATTGTACTTTATCGTATGACTTGTAATACAATAGAACCACTGATCATGAAACTGATGTGGCTTGTGTTCCTAGTATGGTCACCACCTCTATATTTTGGGAGATGTATAACAGAACCGTTTAGCAATTACACATCTTTTTTCCCTTTCTCGGGTGGTCAGCCAATGAAGAAGACATTCCCACACACCCTAGTAACAAATACAGCAGCTACTCAAACTCTGACTACAACAGATAATGCAGCTACTCCAACTACAACAGCATGCAAGTACTAATTTACAGAGAGCCACACGTCAGAGCTCGATACGATAGCAACCGAACTTACAGAGCACAGAAGATGTCAGCCTGCTGTACAAAAGCAGACATTAATTCATTAACTATAGTGCAGGGAGGGGGCAAAAAAAGTCATTCAGAAGGATGTATAAAGTCTCCCTCTTCTAGAGGTTTAATAAAGCAATTATTGAAATATGTCCTAACCCCACTGCCTGTAAAGAGGCAAGCAAGCCACTTTTAATTGAATACAAGCAATTTCACAAAGCTCTGTGTGCAAGAAGCTAGATAGGTCTTCAAATTTGACACCCAGCTGAACGATGGAACAAGCCATTTCTGGTATAAGTAGAAATATCTGCTTCATGCCTCCCTCAAAATAAAAAAAAAAAAAAGAAAAAAGAAAAAAGATCAGAGAAAGTCTGTGGAAGGCAGTTGCTCTGCTGCTGGTCAGGCCTGTTTGCCTTGTGCCATACTGCCCCTTCACATCCTATTTGCAACACGAGTGCATTTTGCTGCAGATCCAGAGCAGGAAGGAGTCCAGCACACTGTGCTCTGACACTTAGAGGGAGCAGTTGCGGCATCACCCCTGGAACTCCTGTGAGGCCACGACCACAGCAAACTCATGCTAACAACCATGCCTTTTCAGCCAGGTGTCTTCTGTCCTCTATGCTTTTAAAACACCTTTGTTCTTACTTGTACTCCTCAGAAATTAGAAAGGATGATTTGCACCTTCCTAGATACAACCGATAACATGAAATACAATAAAAATACAATAAAATAGCCAATTTCCACTAGCATTAATGGAAGCAACCCAGGAGAAAATTACATCACTAAGCATGGGAACCTGCTGCAGCTCCTACCTTTTATTCTCTTCATGTTTTATTATGAAGACTTGGACTTTTCAGTCTTTTCTCCAAGGAAATTCTTAATAAAAAGCTAGTGAAAATAGAGATTAATGTATAACACGCAGAGAAAATGTTCCTTCTAAGTACTATCTCCAAAGACTACGTTTTCACTTAGACACCTTTTTATTTCCTGTAGAAAACCTGAAAACTTTGACTAAATATATCCAGCTCCACTGGATACATTTGGGATTGGAAATATCATTTCAGTAATCATAAAACCATTAATATATGAGAAGTGGTATTACACCAGTAATCCCGTGCTGCCAGAAGTAATTGCACATTAGTTAGCACATAGTCCCTGTAAGAGATGGCCACATTACTATACAAATTGCCTTCTTAAAAATAAAAATTAAGCTTTTATTCATCCTTCTAATAGTAAGAGTACAGGTCCTTGGTGCATTTTAAATGGTTTAAAAATCAACTCAGATCTCAGAGTTTCAAAGGGCTTCAAGCTTGACCCAGCAGCTAAGCAAACGAGGTAGAATTTTAGCAGCCATAACTACCATTAACTTTGTTAAAAGAATCGCATGTGCTTGCAAAAAGCTGGTATCCACTTGAGGATCGCATCAGTCCAGCTATCCCCAACACAAAGTAATGGCCAGAAAGCCCAGAATTGAGAGCTATCTGTTGTCCTAAAGTATCTCTTACAAATGTAATCCCATACTCAATTCTGCATACAGAAATAGCAGCACTGAAAAAAAACAAACAAGGCAACCAAAGTTGAATGCTCAGGATAAGACAAGCTTGCTTGCTGTCTAGAGAAAATTAAAGAAGGGACATGACCATTAGGATTGAAGGTCAGGTGAAGCGGTAATCACCTCTGAATATTACCAAAGGCAGCATATCTGCAGTTTATGGCTAACATTTAAACTGTTTTGTGGGCAAAAGCAAATCATGAAATACATATCTAGAGTACACTTCCTCCCAGATTGAGGGGTGCTCCATTCAAAACAGCTGCTGCTGGACATAAGTCAACTATGAAAGTAGTATCCTAGTTTTTATCACTTCCATTTTCTCAAGTCTCTTCAAAACCACTTTTCCAAACCACCCAAATGTCAATCAGCATATAAATGCACAAGTTCTTCAGTTAACTGACAGCCTCTTCTGCTAGAAAAAAAATCACGACTTCTTCTTTCTGTAGCAGTCACTATTTTCAACACTGAAATCCTGTATGAAGAAAATGACACCTCTGTTCAATAGAACAAACTAAGGTGACGTGAGGTGGAAAAAAACATTAACAAGAAAAGCCACAATGTGAAGGTATAAAAATGAATTTCAGGCGCTAGCTTGCATTTTAAAAACACACTAATCTAAATCAGGGTGATGTTCAAGATAGGAAAAAGTTGCAATTCTCTTATTCTTTCAGATACAACAATACATTGAAGTTGGCACATTTTTTTATTCAGACTTTGATCTAAAAATTTGACTAAAAATAAAATTTTCTGCTACTGCTTCTTATCCACATAAATATCCTTCCTAACATTACCTCCATTTAAAATACATCCCTCTAACTGGCTGTGTTCCAAAAAGATGGCCAAAAACTCATTAAGAATTCTGAATTAGTGTGACAGGGATTAACACCTACAGATGATGAAAATGAATTTGTTTATTCTGTGAGACAGGGTGCACACTGACTTTATAAATTTAAAGGAAATGTTCTAATTTAGATGACAGACGTAGGAAAAGCTATCCAAGCAGAAATTACCAGCTGAGGATCTTAAAATCCCTTACTGTCTCTGCCATGGCTGCTCTCCAATTGCCTGCCAGTTTAGTTTCTTGTTTTAACCAGTCCAGTTTCCAAAGATGGGCTATGGGTTAGTGGTTTTGTGTCCCTATCATCTGAACATCAGGAGCAAAACCGAGAGTCCTAGTGCACATACACCCATGCAGGCAGACTATAAGAAAGTCACCAGCACATGGTGGAGCACAGAAATAATAAATGACACATCAAAGAGGTTCCCAGCTGTAGAAGATTCTCCTTTTTAATTCATTAGCTCATTCAAATGCCACATTACTCCATCACACTTCCTATTCAATACAAAGCAATCACAAGCGTTTTACTGGACTAAATATGGACTAATTTGTAGCAATTTGATCCAGAAGACAATAATAAAGGCCTTGATATTGCCTATTCTGTTTATTAGAAAGCACTTTTATGATACAAGTGAAGTTTCTTGACTTTCAGTAATTCACCATTTGGTCCTAATGTACTTAAATGCAAAAAATCCTCAGAGGTTTCAAAAAGTCTAAAATAGAGAAACATCTGCTAGAATTTAGGTACAGCTGTTTAGTGAAGAGGTCCAATTCTGGAAGAGACAGTATTTAAAGCTGTTCTGCAATCAATAAAAACTCCATTAGAAATGTCATGGAGCAGGGGGAAGAATTTGCTCAGGTTCAAAGTGGGCTCTTATTTAAACACTGACATCTGCTTATCAAACTTGGAGAGATTTTTTCCTTTAGCGTCACACAGGTGTTTGAGCCCAAGTCCAAACCAGGCCACAACTTGCTGCTTTTCCGAAACAGTCAGAATTGTTTCAGTTATAAGAATAAAGATCCACAAACCAGTTTAATTTTGGACACAGGATGCCTGCTGTATTTCCTGCACTTCAGTGGTGAACAAAACGACTGTGTTAAGCCTATCACCAGCTTTAGACTTTTTTTTAACAAGTCTATACAGATCTGTGTGCAAAGCATCTTACATGGCATCACTGCATTCTTTTCCTGTTGGGGAAAACCTGAATGATATTTACATACAAGACCAACCCATATGATAGGAGCCTAATTCTGAGCCAGGGTAGCGTCAGTGTGGACTATTACAATCCCTAGCCACAGAGAGGAGAGTGGTATCCCTCTTGGTTGTGGATTTAAGATTTTAACTGAAATGGACATACAAATTCCCATTTTTCAGCAATAGCATCACTCATTACACCTGTACCAGGCAGGTAACACTCCTATTGGAAAGGACATGGACTGTCACAATGAGAATGTTCTGTTTGTTACTGTACCCCAGAGCAAACTCAGCATACCAGAAAAACCCAGTGAAAATCTATGTGACTCAAACATGAAGCTTACATTTGCCTGTCTAATGTTATTTAGTGTCTGTGTATACAAAGCATGTAATGAACTACCTTATATAAATTGGAGAATAGAGTTAAATGGTTGATTTAACAAGGGAAAACAAAATAAAATAATAAGAGATATTACCTCCTCTGCCAGTTACCAAATCAGTGATTACAGCAAACTTAGGGAGACTGGCACATTTCACACACTGTAACCTCAGTATTTCTTACACAGTTTGTACAGCTCCAAGCACTTCATCAACATCATTTAAATAATGACAGTAATGCACTAGTACTATGAACACAGTAAAACTAGTATTCCTTTATGTTTCTGCTGCAAGAGAAAATAGGAAGGATTAGAAATGTAATTCACAACATAATCTTGGTACACAGAACCACCACCTACCCAAAAGGTTTACGTGGTTCTTGATTCATGATCACTCTTGGGCTTGATACCTTAGTTGACTGCATCACATCAACACCAGAACCACCACCCTAAAAACAAACACAAATCATACTTAAACACTTTCATCCTTCTCAGTTAGAAAACTAGATCTGTGCACAAGACTACTAAATAGAGTCTGTAGTAGTAAACAACGCATAACACAGCAAACTGCAATCTAGCTGTACAGAAAGTCTGAGCTGACAGTGATTGCATATTTCCTGATCAGCTCCTGTGTCTTCACTGATGGAGCCACAGACACAATAGTGTTCAATTTTCTTTGCATATGGGTTAGAAGCCTTTTGTAATATTAAGAAATATTTGCATCACTTTCCTATACTGCAGGAAAACGTTGACAAAGTGTGAAGTGCATTTAGGGAACAGGGATGTACTTTTTATTGATCCTTCATGAAATATTTGTGTTTATTATCAGATTTCCTCAAAAAAGCTCCTCAAGCTAAGTCAGCTCTGAAACATGTTCTCTCCCACACAGGAGACCAAAGAACAAATCCCACGCACTGAGCTTTTATCGAAACTCACAGAATCACAGACTGGTTTGGGTTGGAAGGGACTTTAAAGCTCATTCAGTTCCAACCCTCTGTCACAGGGTAGGGAAACCTTCTAACATACCAGGTTGCTCCAAGCCCTGTCCAACTTCACCTTGAACACTGGAACGCTTGAACATTAATTTGAACACTAGAAGCGTTCAAGACCTTCAAAACTTATTAGTGTTTTCCTCACATACCAAGCAGTTCCTTTGATCAAAATACAATTTCCCAAAAGGTAAAATGCTTGTCAAATACCCATAGATACCAATACCTTTTGTTTTACATAGAATCATAGAATCACAGAATAGTTAGGGTTGAAAAGGACCTCAAGATCATCTAGTTCCAACCCCTTGCCATGGGCAGGGACACTTCCCACTAAACCATGTCACCCAAGGCTATGTCCAACCTGGCCTTGAACACCGCCAGCAATG
>JASSUY010020147.1:0-12734 GCA_032466535.1 Forpus xanthops
TAGCCTTGGGTGGCATGGTTTAGTGGGAGGTGTCCCTGCCCACGGCAGGGGGGTTGGAACTAGATGATCTTAAGGTCATTTCCAACCCTAACTATTCTATGATTCTATGATTTTATGCATTCTTTAAAAGCATGAAATCCCTCTTATGGAGGCCTTTAGAATTATTGTTGGAACAAATTATACTGATTTCAGCAGAGCCATTAGTTCTTTTATCATCAGTTCTCTCCAATGAAGCACATTAATACCTGACACAGATGTGTCAGTGACTTCCAGGTCCATTAAGCCAATCTGCACTCTGACTAAACACTTCCAAATAGTTCCAAAGGCACCCTAAATAAATCTTTACAATGACGGTGGTAAAACACTGTCACAGGTTGCTCAAAGAGGTAGCGGATGCGCCATGCCTGGATGCACTCAGAGCCAGGCTGAATGTGGTTTTGGGCAACCTGATCTAGCTGAAGATGTCCCTGCTCATTGCATGGGGCTTGGGTCAAATGAACTTTGAAAGTCCTTTCCAACTCAAACTCTTCTATGATTCTATAAAAGACTTTTTGTGTAAAAGAGCTGGATTTTCATATTTGGAGCTTTTTCTACATGAATTAGGTGAGTACATGAGATTTTATGACACACATTCTTTATTTTTGAAAAGCTAAGGTACTGAAATTAACTTTGCAGTAAATATTAAACAGAATTAAGAGATAGTTTTGGCTGCTTGTTCAATAAGCAGTCTGAGCTCTAACCCAATAATGAGAGAAAAATACAAAGAGACAATATAGTAAAAGAAAGAGATATAACTGTCCGTGGAGACAAAGCTGACAGTAACATAAAGACCAAATTCCACACAGGAATTTGTTACTGAACAAATTCTGAGATAACTAACTACAAAGACATGATGAAGGAGCTACCAGAGTCAAAGACGAAATCCTCATAGAGGTACAGTCAATGCTCGCTTTATTCAGAATATTGCTGAGATTATATATGGTTTTCCAAGGTTCACGCACAATAAACGATACATCAATTGGTTAGTATCTCTTAGTCAAGTGTTAGTAACAATTTAATAATTTGTTAACCGTTACAGCACATGTTCCAAGCTTGCGATTATCAGTTCCTTCTTGAACATTCTGCTCAGCAATTCTTCATGCCAACTTCTGCAAACTTCTGCATGTACGCGTCCTCTAGTAACCTTCAGACAAGGCCCCAAAGCCTTTGGTTCACTACTTTACAATTGCCAAGTAGCTGTCTGGATTGACATAGGCTGGATTGTGCAGACAGGCCTGTGCTAAGATACCATGTCCATTATCATCTAAAAGTCCCTCTACAAAGACAAGAGAATAGTCAGGGACAGTTTAAGCAGACAAAGTGTATAATTTAATTCTCATGCGAGCTCAGTTTTCAATAAGGGCATAATTTTACAGGTTTTAGTGTGGGGAAAACAGCCATGAAGTATTTGTGGAGAATAACTCAGATGGAACATTGTTAACTTCTCCTTTACATTGTCTTCCTTAAAGGACCACACAGATGTAACTATTCTTTCAATTATATTAACTTTTGAAACTTCTGGGAACCATTTTAATGAACATTTAAAGTAGACTAGGCTGATAGTTACAAGGCACAATTTAAGTGGGATTGCCTGTGCCATACTAGTGTTTCAGCTTCAGCCAGAGTTCAGTGGAAAGAACTCACATGAAAGCATGAAAAAATAAAGCAGAAAATATACTGAGCTTCTACAAAGTGCTTCCTGTAAGCACTTTTCCGTAGCCAATGGTCCTTAATGATATTTGCTTTACAATATTTCTACTGAAGTGAGAGTTTGCCATATTCATTTAACAGAGGATACCTCAATGTTGAGTGCACTATTACAAAAATGAGCACAAGGTAATCTGGGGGATTCACTTAAATAAAAGATACCATTATTAAAGGTCAAGCTATTCATTTTTTAAACCCTGAAGGACTGCAGTCCTAGAAGATGCAAAGTTTTTCCCTACTGAAATGGAAAATTATAATTTTGCCCATAGTTTTTAGCAGGACAGATACCTGATATTTATCGTTTAAAAAAATTCTAGGTAGCAGTACATCAGGGAATAAGTGTGACCTTGTGTCATTCTACCAGTTTTCTTCTTATCTCTTTGACGCTGTAAGAAAAATCTGTTGGGACAACACAAAATGAGTGATTCACACTGAGAAAAAAAAATTTAATCATGTGCCCTTGCTCATCAACAAAAAAAAAAAAAAAGAAAGGTCAAAATAAAAAAAACCTTGATGTCATTTGTGCAAGATGTAGAGCATTAAAAATTCAAGACATTTATTTCAGCTGGCAGGCTGCATCAGTGAACAAAAGAGAGTGGAAGCAATCCACACAGACTTCCCTCTTAGGAGGTTCTGGTGCAATTTTTAAATTACACAAGATAGAGAGGGCAACTGGGCTGTGACCATCTCCTGCTCTGCCTGAGCATCCTCCCCCTGGATAGAGGGAAATGTCATTACTGTTTCTGGAATGGTGCTTTATTCATGATGCTCCATATAGGATTGAAACATTTTGCATTTCTGCCAGACAAGGTATTTCATAGCCATAGACTGACAATTCAATTGACAGCTCATACCAACATAGCATTCGATAGTGCCATCCTAAAAACAACCTTGGAAACAAGTTTCAGGGGCAGACATAGCAAGCAACGCCACTGAAACATCTGATTTCCACTGGTTCTGTGTCATTCAGATGTCAGAGGCATTGAATGTCATAATAATGACACAAGCCTCACAAAGTAACAAAATTTGTATCAATTTCTTGTCTATTGTTACATAAAAAACCATTTTGTTATGTGCAGAAATAAACCTTGCAATCTGCCATCATCAGTGCTGGTACTGTAGAGCTCATAAAAGAGCTCAGGAAAAGTGCCTGGCAGAATAAGCAAAAGCACTGTTATGTATCAGCTATTTCTATATTTTAAAAATTCCACTGGTGACCTTAACAAATGGATTTTGTGACTGTTATGAATACCTAATTTCACTGCTCCATTACATTCTTTATTACTTTTACTGGATCCCGGTAACATTACATGTTCATCACTGAAGGAAAGCAATTCCCTCCACCTCTCTCTTTGTCCTTGTCCTGTGATAGTCATTACTGATGATGATGTGTCTGTAAGTCAAAACTTATCAGAAATTGGACACCTTAGTAACTTTCTCTAACACACTCAGAAAGCAGAATTAAAAAAAAGGTATTATGAATAGCTGGTATTTCCCTGCAGTCTTCTGTGGATGACAGAGAGAATGAAGTGTTTGACAGCACCCAGCATGTGAATCTGCTAGAGTCCTGAATTCTCAGTTTAAGTGGAAAACATAAAGATATTAACACCAGGCAACTTTTCTACTGAACAGAAAGGATTTGCATATCTCTTTTCAGAAGGGAAAAAATCCTCAGGTACTCACCTGTGTCTAAAAGCTTAGGTTAGGCCATATTGTAGAAGTTTAGCTAAAGTCAGTTTCAAATTACAGGAGGTTTGTAACTGCAGCTGCTTCAGCATCTGCCCATTGCATGTGCCTTTTCTTAGTGTAATATGTACATGAAGCTATTCTATATGCATTTGGTTGCTAATCCTTTGCAGTCCTTACTGCATTGAATATCTATAATACGGAAGACACAGTAACATGACACAATAACAAGACAGACTTTATGATATTTTTTTGTTCTGCAAAATGTTTTTCCCCCCTCATTTAATGATGGTCAGTGGCAAAAGCAGGCACCCTAGGGTGATGTTTTTAAAATAGTCCAGTGTTAATAAGTGCCTTCTGTCAAGATCACTGCTTCAGAGTTAAGCTGAAACTGCTAGGAGAGTACCTGAGGTCATTCATCCTGGAGCTAATATTTCACTGTTACACCACCTGCTTTATCCAGGTAGGGCACCTCTTTCTTTTTCTGCAAAGTACCATGCCAAATAGTTCTCCTTATCCAGCTGCTTTTCTTGCAAACTGCTCCCACAAAAATTTCAGAAAGATGAATTTCCTAAGGAGAAAAGCTACAGATACAAGGCACTAACTCAATCCATTAAAGCAAAGACTAGCTGAAAGTCTAATTCCTTTACTTTCAAGACAGGTGGATTTGTGAAAGCTACTCAACAACAAAAACAGAAACAAAGAGAAAATGAAAGCCCAGAAACTACAGAGCATCTTTCTTTTTCCAATCTAGTAGAGACAATTCTAAATGCCAGTAGATTGGACCATCACATTCACAGGCTTGAGACATTGTTGAATTTGAGCAACGACGAGTCTAGGAATTCAAGATGAATGCACAGCAGAAATAAGGCATATGGAGCCTGACTCTCTTCACATTTCACCATTTGAGATCCAGTGTGATCAGTCCTGCTAGCGGACATTTACTCTTGACTTACAGCACAGTGAATGGAAGCTGAGTCAACCTCAAACTGGGGTTCACCACAGAAATAATCTTGGATTGCTCTCCCTCAACACTGACAAGAGATGCATGCCTTAGATTAAAAAATTATGTTGACAGGTGAAATATGTGGGGGACCACAGGGGTGAGAAAAGACTCTCAGTTTAATCACTGCTGCACTAATGAATGCTAAGGCATTGTATTATGCCATCCATAATTTCTGCAATATGAGAGCTAGCACTCTTGGGATGGAGAGGAGGAAGGGTGACAAGCTTTTCTGTGAATGCTGAACCTTCCAACTTTCAATTTGGAGACACCTGGCTTGCTTTTGAATCACCTCACCTTATAATGTCTCCATTTAAGCTTTGTATAAAGTTTAGGTACTGTAATCAAGCAGCAAACTGGGTATGGACAGCATCTGTCATAGTGAAAAATATACAGATTCTCTTTTTGACTGCAACTTTTTAGACAATTTCCCTTCCTTCTGTAATCTAGGGTGAAACTCTAACAAGCCAAGCCTTTCTGTACAATTACACCAATTGTACCTCAAAGTCTGCAATTCTGTCAGAGTTGTCAACAGCTGCATTTTCTAGCAGAAACACCAATGTCTTTAAGGTCCATCTACTGTTGTTCTATTTATGGTCTCCATGGACACTGATCTGCTGAGATGAAACTCACAAATCAACTATTTTCAGGTGCATTTAGCATTGTTTTGACACTATATGTCCCCTGCTGTTTCCACCATCTTAGAGAGAATAGTTTGACCCTTCTCAGTTTATCCATCAGGGATGGATCCCTCCAAAAAGTACTTTGGTCTAAACAAAATATGGCTTTGCAGTGATAGTGATGCATATGCTGGTCATCTGTACCACTGGTACTGACAAATCTGATTCACAAAATAAATACTTTATAGCACGAAATAACCCAGGGACCTTTTTGATCTCAGGCTTATTAAATGGCTTGACTCACTCTCCCTAAGCACACACAGAGAATAGTAGTGTGACTACTGTGCAAGAAGCAAGGCTAACAGTATTGATAGAGATTTTTTAACAGTGCATTCAAGGGAATAGTGTATGAATTCGCATCTGAGGTTTTCCATTTTTTTATGCAACTCTTACCTTGTCACATTGGAACAGTAAATAACATGACAAACCTAATCAGTGCAAATCTCTCTCAGTTGAAGAAGGTCAGAAGATATTGAGGAGGTTTAAAAGTCTGCCCTGCGAAGTAAGTCTAACACATGACATAGTTTGTTTCTTTGAAAAAACAGTAACCTGAAGAGCTGTTACCTACCAGAGATACTCTTCTAATGGAAAGACCTTATTGTTACATAAGCAATTGATCTGAAGTTCATATGAATCAGAAGCAGCGCTAAAGCACCAAAGAAGTGGTTGTAAGAGAGCAGCTGGTAAATGACAGGAAGAAGCCTTTACAAAAAAAAAAAAAAAAAAGAAAAAAGTTAATTTCACCCATGTCAGTGTCCCAAAAAATGAAGGGCTGAAAATCAAAGAGACATACAGAACCCAATTCCCTTGATCCACGTTTATCTCCTTATCTGGGAGACCAACCATGAGGTCTCATATTATGACAAATACATACTTGCATGCACTGTTCATTATGATTAAATAATACGCCATAATAAATAACAGATTGAAAAATTAAAGCTTCACATATAAATATTTTAAATTTAAAAGCTTTCTAATGACTTGTCAACACAACAGTTTTTGAAGTGGACAGTTCAGATATCCAAGTGACATAAGGGCAGGACTTTTCTCTGCTTCCTCTTGTTTGTTATTTGATACCTGAACACCTAGATATATGAAACTATACAGATATCTGAATGCTTCAACATGAGACAGCAATGTCCAAAGTAGCTCATAAAATATTCTTAATGATGGAAATTTAGAAGTGCAGACTAATGCAATTTTTAAATAATTCAGCCTGAAGACTAAATAAATTCTGTTAAATAAATACCTAATCAGTTTAGGAGCCAGTGTCCAAATATGGGAGCCTCTTAGGCATTTTGACCTTTTTACCTAATAGTAGCATCTACACATACTCAAGTCAAAGGTAAAAGTACTTATTAACAGATAAAACTGGTGAAACCAAGAGAGCAAACATCAGCTCTAGTAGCCCAGATGATTTGTCTCTGTGAGCAGACAACTCCTTGCTTCAGAATTCCAAACTAGTTGGAGAGATCCATGTGAATAACTGCTCACAAATAGGAATACTCAGGTTAGGCCACCACAATTGTGCTAGGTGCTATTTTGTTTCTAGGTGCCTCCAAACAGTTTATTCAATATTTTACAAGATTGTACAAGGGGAGAATCTGTTCTCATCTCAAGCATCTTGCAATATAAATCAATAGATTTTATACATTGATGGAGATTCAGAGAGCAACTTCATTCTTACCTCACTTATCTCCTCTGCCTGTTTGTTTTTCACCTCCACTTCCAGCTCTGTGATAAGAAATGGCTGAAGGCAAGGAATAGAGCCAAATTTTTTAAGAAAATAAAGTCAGAACCACTTTCAATGTGACTGAAGTTTTCAAGATTTTGTCTCTGAATAAAGGATGCTACTTTATTAAGGCAGTTCTTTCTGTAGGACATATAGTGACACAGGTTTTTCAGGAGAAAGCATATGTTTTTTGGAAGAGGTTTATTAAACTGTAAAAGAAAGTTGGGTATCCTCTCCTGCTTCCATTTCTGAAGGATTGACTGCACCTACATTCTCTTACATACCTAAAAGAAACATGGTTTTTTGTGTTCTTAGCTGCTAGTGCTAGACAATTTGCCTAGGGTCTTACAAGAATGAAAACATATAAGCCCAGAAGGTTTTGTTCTTTATGTACAGGAATAAAAACAACATCAGATTTCTAAAGGAAGTACAGCTGCAAAAATTGATTCTGTCACCTCTGAAAAACAGTGATGGGTCCTGTGCACTATAAACTACAGTTGCAGAAAGATGCCATTGGGACTTCCATTCACTATTTTTTGGGCACTCAGCAAGGAGCGCAAGTTACAGATTCTTGTTTCTACTGTAAAGCTTTTTAACTAGGCAGTCTTAGAAGTAGAAAACTGGAGGAATGACTTGAACTAACTAGTTGCCAACATTCTACTTCTTCTGTGAGTTACATTTCATCTGGCCTCACTGGATGATGCACTGATGCAACCTGTACACTAAAAAAATTAAACAGTAATTCACTGGTGTCAGTAGTCTTACCTAATGTTGAGTAATATCTTTATTAAAGTTTAATATACTGGAAATTCAAGGGAAAAGATGGCATGCAATGCTCCCATGTATTGAAATATGAAACATAACCAGGGCATTGTTGTGCTCATTTCAGTGTAATTGCTGAAGAATTGTCCCATTAGTCTGGCAATTTATGAAGAGTGAAAAAGAACCATAGGAAGTGAACTGAAAATAACACCATCAAATAACCTACAATGGAAAATAGGAGAAAAATGGTGTGAATACAAGGTCAGCACTGGACTATAAACATCTAATGTGTGTGGCTGCAGTATGATTGCTTGCATTTGAATATTTATTCATTTTAGGGATAATTTAGTCCAACAAATTTATGACTCTTTTGAAGTCCTTATTTCTGAGCCATCCTTTACTCCTGTGTCTATGTAAATCCAAGATGAATGAAGTTGATAAATAGCTTCTAGACCAGCTGAAATTCCCTGCAGACACAGATTTCCCTTGAGGCTTCACGGATTTCATGCATCATAAAGCTGAGTCCTGCAAGCACTTTGGAAGGGAATCACTCATGCTGGTGTAAGAATACTGCCCTCTGCTCCCCCTGCTCATAGGGCAATGTAAAAGGGTTGTGAAAAATATTATAAAGGTTATTTCTTTTGTGCTGTATAAAAAAATACAAACTTAAACAGCTAGTTCCTGGTCTAATCATATAGCACCCCTGAAACCTCTGGTGGTCTTAAGAGGAGATTGCATGTAAGGCTGCACTTTCCCAGCACTGTAACAAGCCAGTGACCTTAAGGAAGAGTGCTTCAGTATCTCTCATCTGTGGAAAAGGATAAATGCTATAAAGACTGCTCTCAGTATTGAGGGAAATCAACACTGAAAGGAAGAGTAAGGAAGAAAGACTGTATGTAAATGAGGAAATCAGGAAGAAATCTGTAACCAAACTATGGAGAATATTTAAAAAAAAAGAAAAAAAAAACCAGCAAACAAAAATTAATTACATGAACAAACTAAAATTAAAATCACAAACAAAAAAAAAACAGGAATAACAGCAGAGACCCCAGTCATGTTTAAGAATATACCAGTTTAAGGCAGTGACGCATAGCAAATAAGGATGGTTGCACAGCAGTTCTACCTCAGTGTTTGTATCCAAAGCTTCTGACCCAGAGTGAAATCTGTAAAGCATTTGTTAGACTTGGACTATGTTTTAGAAGCCTAGAAGAACGGGGCTTTGTTTTTTCCTAAGAATTTGTAACCTAATTCTTAGGATTAGTCATGCTGAATTCAGCAGGCACTGCATGTGCTCTAAAGCAGGTCACTCATGCTGAAGTGCCTGTGTACGTATTTACTTGCTGTTCCCCTGGCACTATGATCTGCTTAGCTTTTAAAAGGTCTTAGATCTTAGTGTTCTTTGAACTGATGCCAGGATGTAGAAAGTTAATGAGGTGACTACAGCACCATACCTACACCTACTTGTAGGAGACAGCATACATAGCACCTGTTAGATAACTGAGAACTGCCTAAGGACAGGGTCCTCCACAGCTGTACTCTACATATTAGAAGTCATAGCTCCAGAATACACTGAGGATCAGCAACAGCAGTTGGGTAATACAAAATTTGTTTGCTTGGGTTTTTGGTTAGTTTGTTTTCTGTTTGTTTTTTTTTTTTTTGTTTCAAATAAAGCTATAGGTTTCCAAGTGTTCAGGAACTCCTTGGCTGTCCTTACTGTTATATGAGCAGATGCTTAACAAATAAGTAGTTGAATTTGATTCTTCTGAAGATTTAATTAATTTATCCCATTTTAAAACCACTCAGGTCATCAAGTTTATGCCAAGTTTTTTAAGTTACCTATTCCAGTGCCCATTGATTTTTATATATGTTAAACTGTGTGAACCAGCATGCAGAACCAGTATGTGCATGTCAGACTTATAAATACTTTCCCCAAGAAAATAAATGAATATGTAGTTGAAACAGCATTCAATGAGTTGCTGAGAGTCACAGTTCAATGGCAGTTTCAAACCATCTTTTATTCCTCTTGCTCAGTGTTGATGTGTCCCAGAGATGCCTCCACACAGCACTGAACCCATGATCCACTTCCTTTCATAGGTGGCTGAAACTGTGTGTCACCTTTAAAATGCACCCTTTGCTTTTAGAAGTGATAATAAGACAAACTTTCAAGGAAGTCAGGATGTAATTCAAGAAAGCATGCATCAAAAATAGATAAAATGTTCTTTTTGCTTATAATCATGCAGGTGGAAAAGTAATAAAAGGCTTTTTTGAACTTTTTTGCCCTTTCATTCCATTTGTTCATTTAGTGCCTCGGGTTTTGTGCTCAGTCACAGAGACCATAAATTCCCTTTTCTTCTTTCTTTCAAATCATTGTTACTATTGCTGTTGATTTTGTTTTGGTAAAAGCTAGGCTTCTCACAAAATCAAATTAATCCTCTGACTGCAGCTTTAAGAAACCTCCAGGGTAATGAGATTTGTGTGGAGCTGGCAACAATAGGAAGCTAATACAAAAAGGTGAAAATGAGATTAAAACAATTTTATTCAAAAGTTTTAATTAATATGTGACATGGAGACGTCTCCTTTTATATGCTTTCTCCTTTCTTTCTTTCTTTCCTTCCTTCTTTCTTTCATTTTTAAACTCAGAAATAGAAGAAATTCAGACCTTGCAGTAAAAATGTTTAGAGGCAGAGAGGCACTTGAATTCACTAATCACCCAAGGGACTGTTTAGAGAGGGATGGATATACTAGAAAGCAAAGCTGTTGCTTCTATTTGCCACTTCCTGTAGCAGAAATACAAGAAGCTATAAGTCAAAAATGAACAAAAATATACATTTGTTATGTTACACATTATTGCTTTATAGATGAGAAGAGCTACAGAGGATTCCCATGGAATATAAGTATATATATCAGTAATATAGATTTATATTTCTTATTACTGGTAAAGACATATTGTTGGACAACTCAATAGGGTTAAAGAGGGGGAGATAACAGAAAAAGGACTAGATGACATGGAGCATGGGATAATAATTCAGAAGTATTCCTGTTACTCAGAATAAAGAGTTCCTGGAATAAAAAATATTACTTACTACAGACATATTCCCCATTAGACTGAAAGTGTCTTGAACTGAGAGCACTAACTCATACATAAGGAGATTCATCATATTTCCAAGTAAATATCAAGTAAAAGTGGGTGACCTATATTTATGAAATTTATGTTGGCATAGTCTAATGTGCAGAGGAAAGCTTCATATTTTACCCAAATCTGTGTTCTACAAGAAAGGGCATTCATCCCAGCCTAAGATAGCAACATGTTTAAATAAGTTACCTCCTCCTTTTTCTCTTTGTATTTATTAACAGCATGGCACATTAATGGTGTAATATAGGAGACAAGGGAGCTGAATAGGTGAATGGGAAGCAGGTTTCCAGCCACCAGTTAATATTCTTTTTATGCTCAATGGAAAATCAGTGCGAACAAAACTGTGTAAAGGCACTAGTTAAATCCCAGCTGAATATGAGAGGCCAAAGGGCACAGCTGCATACTAATAATCTCCAGGTGGACCTGGCAAATACTTGTGATGTCACAAAGGCAAGAAGCACTGTCATCTTTATAGAACAGACATGAGGATGTATGGAGCCCTTTATCTACCACATGTGTCGCCAACCTGCAAAACACAAATATTTATCTAACTGCACAATGCCTATCTGACACATGGGGAAAGAAGTGGCTCAGAATGCATTAATTCTTTTTTCTGCCCTCACCTTCCCACCCCATTCTTGGCTCTTCCAGCAGAGCTGTTAATGGGCAGCTACCACAGCTGGTGGGAAAGGCATGGGCTTTGCCCTAGGACTGGCAGCCCTGCTCACCTGAAGCTACACCCACCAGCTGCCATGCACAAAATCAAAGACCACAATCATACTCCATTCACAAAAAAATATGCATTATTTCAGTAGGATAGGAGGGGGTTTTCCTAGTTGCTATGCTGTGATTACCTCAAAGGGATGTGGGAAAGGGTCTGTTTCATAGTCCAAAATAATGGAATGGTTTGGGTTGGAAAGGATTTTATGATCAACTTGTTCCAACTCCCCTGCCATGAGCAAGGACATCTCCCACTAGAGCAGGGTGCTCAGGACTGTGTGCAGCCTGGCCTTAAACGCTGCTAGAAATGGAGTATTCACAACTTCTTTGGGTTACCTATTCCAGTGCCTCACCACCCTGACAGTAAAGAACTTCTTCCTTATATCCAAAACAAATCTCCCCTGATGAAGTTTGAAGCCCTTACGCCTTGTCCTGTCACTACAGTCTCTGATGAAGAGTCCTACAGAGTTCTTGTAGGTCCCTTCAGATACTGGAAGGCTGCTATGCTGTCTCCACATAGCCTTCTCTTCTCCAGGCTGAACAGCCCCAACTTTCTCAACCTGCCTTCATATGAGAAGTACTCCAGTCACCTAATCATTCTTGTGGCCCTCCTCTGAATTATGTCTTATGCTGAGGACTCCAGAACTGTACACAGTGCTCCAAGTGAGGTCTCATAAGAGCAGAGGGGCAGGATCACCTCCTTTGACCCGTTGGTCACACTCCTTTTGATGCAGCCCAGGATACACTTGGATTTCTGGGCTGTGTGCACACACTTAAGCTGGCTCATGTTCATTTTTCTCATCGACCAACACCCCCAAGTCCTTCTCTGCAGGGATGATCTGAATCTATTCTCTGCCCAACCTGTAGCTGTGCCTGAGATTGCCCCAACCCAGGTATAGGACCTTATACTCAGCTTGGTTGAACTTCATGAGGTTTGGAAAGTTTCATGGGGAACACTATTAATTCCCTCTGTTCGATTCCCCCTGGAGAGCGTAGGCAGACTTTCTCTAGCACTGTTCAGTATCTCCTCCAAGACTGTTTACTTTTCCAGGCACACATATATATATGGATTTATTTTATCATAAGTTTTCCAAATGCCTTCTAGTTCTCATGGAAAAAATTCTCCACTAACTACAGATAAACATGAATAACAGTTTTGGAATGCCTGATATATTTTAAAACCTAAGTTGGATTTTTTGTCTGTGTCATGGGTTCAGCAGCAGCAGTCATTTTTCTTTAAGCAGTAGCTGGTGTAGCACTGTGTTTTGGATT
>JASSUY010020156.1:0-24490 GCA_032466535.1 Forpus xanthops
ATGCTCCATCGCTGGCAGTGTTCAAGGCCAGGTTGGACATAGCCTTGGGTGACATGGTTTAGTGGGAGGTGTCCCTGTCTATGGCAGGGGGGTTGGAACTAGATGATCTTAAGATTCTATGATTCTATTATTCTATAATAGTGCAGAAAAAAATGCAATAGATGCAATTGTGACATTTAGCTATGGTCACAACCATAACTGCTTCCTTCTCCATGTACAAGAGAAAAAACACCATCAGTTTTCCCTTACCACAATAGACTTTGAATTTACCCTTGTAGAGGCACAAAATCACAGTGCTACGAGTTATAATCGCCTCTTGAGAGCCCGTTGCCTTCAGTGGTACTGCCAAGGTTTATTAGAGGACAGACACAGTCCTTGCCAGCCCAATCCCCTAAAGCATGTAAGTACCTGCTAAATTTGAAACAAGTGGCTTCGGCAGGACTATTCACAGCACATAAACCTGGCACCACAGCATGGGAGCCCAGGAGTGCCACTTGTGACACATTCAGCATGATCAAAATTGTTCTTCACCAAGGTAGAGAGAGTTTTGCAGCCACTGACTTGTAGGAGAGCATCAAACAAGGCTGGATGCTCCTCTCTATGCCTCTAATGGCGTTGGTCATTCAGTGTTGCAGGTGGATTATACCAAGTTTTTCTGCTTCTTGACACACTTAGGGGACAGGATGATGAAAAATGAGGTGTCCTTCACCCTCAGTGGGGCTCACAGCAGTGCCACATACACTTAGTATCCTTCTCTGATGAAACAAGATCCTCCTGCAAGCCACTGGAGCACAATCATGAAGGTCTTACTATACAAGTGTAGTGGTAATTTTGGAATTAAAGTGTTGATGTGCTTTTTATAAGAACAAAATTGTACTTGCTGGTTGGAGTATGAGTTGTGGGAGGGAGCAGGCAAGAAGCAGTAGAAGGGAAGCAAGAGAAAGCATCCAGCTAAGACCTTTTTGCATCCTGGTTTTAACAATTTGCTCAGACAATACTGTAAGTTTTATACACGGGTATCATAAATTTGGTGTATTTTAATTCTGTAGTTTTGGAAACTCCTTGTCTTTTTTTTCCACTGATAATTACAATTTTAAGTCTAAAGAAAAAGGAAATGGAAGAGAAAGGGATAAATATGAAAAGCAGGCATTCTATAGCATATTTTATTAGACTGCTAATATATGCCTCAGGTATATAGAGGGGCAAGCTTGAACTCGAGGCAAAAATTCATAGCTTACTAAAATGCATATTGTCATGTCTTAAAGATATAGTCTGTTAAATTTATACTTCCAGTTAGCAAAGACAAAGCATTTAGCAAATGCAGAAGTACAAATGTATTTCATATATGACAGTGCATACACTGAAAAATACTTCTGGCCTATATCATCAAATTATATTATGATTAATGTGGCACCTATCTACTTTCCAGACTTGTTTTTAAGAAAAATACACACACATATACGTCTGTATATACATTTCCTAAGATAACCATAATCCTGCATACAATACACTAACATTTATAAGACTTTTTTCAATTATTACTGATAGTAATGAGGTAGTTTTCCTTACAAGTCTTAAAATTCATGTACCCCATGTAGTTCAAACCAGGACAAGACAAATCAAAAATGGCTCAAGAGCAAATATAGATACATGCAATTCTTAAAGCTAATTTTATCTATTATCCTGACATTCCCTCCTGTGTGGGCAATTGTTTCGTCTGTTTGTATTTTCTCTCTTTGCCTTTTTTTTTCTAAGCCTGGAAACTGCCACAGAAAAGTCTGGCAGCTATAACCTCCAGATAACTACTAGCAAATGCTAACATGCTGTAAAGTGGAACATTTATACAAGATCCATCTGGTGCATACAAGTAGGAATCCAAGATTTAAAGCCATTACACTGTGCCTGTGCATTTACACCTTCACCAAAGTTGGCAAAAAGAGTAGATTTTACCCCATGACTCCACTAGTAAAAGGAAGGGTGTGAAACATGTGCTGACCTATGCTCCTCTGTCCAATTGTAGTTATTATATACTGCTCTTTTGCATGTTACATCCCAGGCTTCATGCCAGGAGTAAATTAGTCCAGTCCTGAACTTGCCTATCAGGAATTAAATAGTACAAGAGTGAAACACACCTATAAAGCATTAGAGTAGCTGAGCATTTTCTTTTGATCAGTCTTACGTGTTTAAAAGGGCAGTCCACTAGGTCCAGTAAAACCAGCAATGCTCCCATCAAAAGGATGTCTCTGCTGACTGTTTTTGCTATAACTGAAGATTAAGGAGAGGAAAATGGCTTTGAGTTTTTTTGTTACTCTTCATGCAGCTTAGGCTTGACCAACCATATACCTAACATTTTAGTGTTTTTCTGTTTGGTACATTCCCATCACCTCAGGTAGAGCAGACTGCAATATTTTGCTTGATTTCTATACAGGAGGTATATAGGAAAATACGCAGAAATTAAAAAAGGTAATCACGAATTAATGATAACCATAGTCATCGTCATGCTAAGAAAGGGGGAGGAGGGCCTGGGGATATAGACTGAAAGAAAAGGATGCAAATACCCTACGCGCGAAGTTCAGGTTTCTGACGGGAAGCAAACCGCGATGCTCAAGGCATTGATTAATGCCCTCTGCCGTCTGTCTTGGCGAATTTCAGTGAAAATTGACCACCCCTCCGTAGGAGAAGCGCCAGTTCCGGAAGCCATTTAGGATCACCGAGGTTTCTTGTTTTGTGCGCATTTCCCCGCCTGCAAGACACAGCAAAGCTGTAGCTCTGCTTTACCGCATCAAACAATGATTTCTGCTCAAACTCCCAAAATACGAGCCCGTTCCCCTTCTGTCACGGTTGCTTCCTCGGGCTGGACATTTAAACACCAGGTGGCACCAAATAACAAGTTTCAATAGCCTGGCCTTTTTAATTAGAAAACGTTGGCGGAAAGGTCTCACAGAAACATGCAATAGTGTAAAAACCAAACCAATCCGAACAAAAAAAAAAAAAAAAAACAAAACCAAAAACAACCCAAACAAACAAAAAAGTCAAGCAAACAATGAAAAAACCCTCCAAAACAAATCCCCAAACAAAGATCGAAAACTCAAGGAATGCAAAATCCTAGAACCACCAAATCTCAGGATTCTGGGGTGAACGCACTCAGAGCAATGCTTCCATGTAGACAGAGATGGGGAAAGACGGCGGGGCAGCCAGCAGCCCAGGCTCTACCTGCTCACCCTGGGACCTTCCAGCAGTAGCTATCTCAGTAGCTCACAACAAACACATATCCTTCCTAATTAACTGCTACAGTCACCAGGTTTTTGAGTGGGAGGGCTCCTTGCAACCAACGTGCTCTGGCTCAATCTGATAGAAACACTCCAATGAGAACAAGGGAAGAGCATGTCTCTATCTCCTTGATCCTTCTCCCCATCTTTAGAGGGTTTCCCAAAGCTTTCTCCTCCTGAGGCTGACCAAACCCAGCCCCTTCTTGCACATCAATGGCTCCAGTCCTCAAAACACCCTGGCTGCTGTCCACTAGCCTCTTTCCAGTTTGGTACCTCCCCCTGGGACTGTGGAGCCCAAATTGAGGTGTAGTACCTCAGATGCAGAGGCATAATCATAGGGAGGGCAATAACCTCTTGTTCCCATAGCTCAGTAGATGTCAGGCACTGAGGCACAGTGCTGGCTCATGCCCAGTGTGGTCTGCCAGCAGCCACGTCTTCTGCTGCTAAGCTGACCACAGCAGGTCCACCTCCTGCCTGTGCTGGTGTGTGGTGTTACTCATGCCCTTCTACAGGTCTTTACTGACCACCTTGAAGAAGCTTGTTCCTCTTGTTTAACAAAATCAGAAATAATTGAATTAGGAAAATATTAAGAAACTAGGATAAATGCAGAACACCTTACTTGATCTCTATATTGATTACAGTGAAGTTATTCCAAATTTTCATTGATAGACTCAATAAAGTTATTCTGATTGGAGTTTCTGCATGTGCTTGTGCAAAAAAAGCACACCTGAAGACCACTATGCAAGTTGATGAGAAGGCACAGTACTGCGGTAGGTGAATTTCCAAACTAGGGAAAAAGGAATCCTGATTACACATAGTTAATACAGTTATTTGAATAATCATCTTTTATATCCCGCAGGTGCTCAATCTGATGCCAATTACTTATTTTTGTTTCCTTTGAGGGATGCAAAGAGAAGTGATAAGAATGTATATACTTTCATTTTACCAAAGGACAGCGGTTGCTCTTAAACTCATAAGGAGAAACTTAACCCTGAAGCTCCCAGAAGTTCAAACTGTTATTAGATATTCCCCACCAGATGGAGTGTGGATAATCCAGCTGCAGGGAGGGGGCAAGATGTGATCTGTGGGTACCAGTTCTTACAGGCTGTGCAATCCCAGAGCCTCAGGGCAGAGCAGCAGGGAGGCATCCATGTTCTCTGCAGCTGTGCAGAGGGAGGCAGGATAAAATATACCATATTATCTACAGAAATATGTATGTTCATATTATACACACATGATATATGACCACTACAATGGCAAACTAACCCTGTGGACAGGTTCACAATTATCATGATGTAATTTCTCATCACAATGGGGTATGATTAGCACAGCCAGAACAGGCAAAAACACAGCAGGAAGTCACAGACATCTCCCAACTCTCTGATCAGCTAAAAAGGTTTGGACAATTCAGGATTTAACTAACAAAAATAATTTTAAAGAATTCATTTTGAAAAGCATTAAACAGTCTGTTTAAGTAATGTCCATTAGGAAAGCCAGTTCTGCACTGTAATACTTACCAGTGCCTTTTACAGCCAAAGTTAATTACAGAAACCTCACTGAATTTCTGATTCAGTAACAAGTTACATTTTCTATGCAGTGAGTTTCCTGTGATGCCTCCCCTTACCTTCCTGATTTACACTGCTGGGGTACAATTCAAATCAGAGGTTCCTGTCAGGTTCTTTGTAAGCTGGACATCAGACCTTCAATTAGGACATGAACCTTTTAAAATACTTTTTATTATAATGAGCAGTCAGGCAGTAGTCTTGAATTTCATGTTCTTAAATGGCAGAGTTGGCGTCTATCCTAAATTCAATAGCATTAGGGGCATTATTTCTCTCCACCGTTGAAGAGACAAAGCACATTGCTGTAACTTCCTTCTTTTAAGTAAAGGTTCAGGAAGGATGAAGGAGTGACGCAACTTTGCAAGCTTCAGACTTAATGTCTGTATGCTAGGGTTACTGTTTAGGGTGGTGATGATGGTGGGTGTAAGAACTGAATACCAGCTTCAATAAATTATAACTTTTTCATTTTCTTCTGTGGCAGTTGCATTTTTCTCTGTTGACCATCAATATCTAAAGCAAGTCATGATTTTGATTGTGTTTTAACTTTTGACAGGACAAAAAAGTTTAAAGGATCTATTTTTTAATAATTCCATATTAGCCAAATCTCCACTTATCTGCTAATCAACCTGTCCTACATTTCAAAAGGGATTGATTCTTAACAACACCTGCATTTAAGTACCAGAATGCACCCCTGAAAATACGTTTAAAAAAATTAGTGCATTTGAGTCACCATTAAATCATTAGCATGTAAACTGCAAATTTAATCAGTAACAGGCCACAGTTAGAAAAGAACTTAATTACTTTAATCTAAAACTGTGATTCAAAGCTCTTTTTACCCAGAGCCTAGCATTACTCCCAGTGCTAACCCTCAGGGCCTAGCCCGGGGCTTCGTGCCATGTTTCATGCAATAGCTCATCCACCATGACCACAAAGATCAGCCGGGTTGGAAGCGGTCATGCTTGAACTTGGCCATCTTGAACTGAGGTATCTGATCTGCAATTGCCAGCTTGTCATACCTGTAGAGGAGACAAGTTATTCTCCCATTCTTCCCTTCCATAAACAGAAAAGCAATTATGCAGAGCACAACAGCTGCCAATTATCCTATACAAGCTATATCTGACTGCTTAGAGCACTCTCTTAGGTTGCAAAGAGAGGAATTGCCTCTCTTATCTTGGTAAAGTTGGCTAACCACTGAGCTATGGTTCTCTACCTATCTCAAGCAAAGAGAAGATCAGATTCCTGCTTTGTTTTCCAGTGAGAAAGTTTCAGCTTCTGTCTCCAAAAACTACTGGGTTATGAGAGCTCTTAAAACCCCTGGTATATTTAATATGAAAGATTTCACATGACGAATACAGCCACAGACTTTAGATCTCTCTGAACTGTATTGTCTTTCTCTGCACATCTTCTTTCTCTGCTTTTTAATCTTGAGCAGGAGCACCTTCTCCATTCATCTGGCAGCAGCCAGATTATCCTTTATGGGCTAATCTTTCTGCACAAAACTTATTTTGTTAAAAAACTCATTTCATAGGGCAAGTCATCAAGGAAGGAAGCAAGTTCCTCACAGTTCCTACCTCCCCATCCCATATGTCTTGCATACTTTTAATGATGATAACAGATCAAGGGCATATGTTCAAGGGAGATGGTATAGGGAAGCACTATCCCCCTTCTCTGTTAGGCACTCTGAGCAGAATCAAGCCTTGGGGTTTGCATTTAAGACAAATCCAAGTCACTGAGCAGCCAGTGCCAAACAACACATAAATGACGTGTACCTTCTTCAAAGCATAAACTGGCAACATAAAAACCTAGAGCACGATGTGGTACCTATCCAAGTGACTTTCTAAGAAAAATTATTACCCACCTAGTGATTAAGTGTGACCAGTCAGGGATAAGTTCTGGTTACTGGAAGGCTGGTTTATTCCACTTCAGAATGTACCTTTGGTATGTTGCTATAGTGTGCTGCAAACAGCGTTCATAGTTTTACAGTTTAATTACTTGTGGGTGGTGGTGGTGCTGTCTGAGCTTTACATGTGATAGGATAGCAATAGGAATGGAATAGTGAAAAAAAGAGAAAAAAAAATGGATCAAATTAGCTTTGCTTACATTTATTTTTCACATTAAATTAGGTTCGTCGAGTAGCAGAAGAGCTAATGAATCCTTACCCAAAAAAAAGAACTTACCAAGTCATTAATTACATAAAGATGTACCATGGAGAAGGCAAGCAAAGAAAAGAGCATTACAATAAACACTGCTGGAGTATTCAAACCAGAGAGTCTTCACGCTTTTCAGCAATCCAGCTTTATAGTATACAATTAACAATGAATTACATTCCTATTGGATAACTAAAAGCCCTCAAGAACTGGCAGAATGAGGACTAGGATTTAAGTAAGCCTTCCTATGTTTATTCAGTTGGTGAGAAAGCAAACCTAAGATATTTAATGCAAACAGCTTTCAAGCACGAACTCCTCATGATGAATTTATAAAGGGGAATATTCACCACCTAGAAGTCAATTTTCTGTTTTGCATGCCAGCTATTTTTAAGCACAGATTTGTCAAACTGAATGAACTCTTTTAGTGACTGTGCTGAGACAGCCTATGTTTCAGGTCCCTGAGTTGTGTGTGCTAATGTGCTGGTACTGACAAAAGCAATCTGGTAAAACTGACTCAGAATTAATGAAGTTCAACAGTAAAGAACAGCTTTGACAAGAGGGGTTAAACGCAATTACAACTCAAGTAATCATTATTACTTGAGTTGTGAATCCCAGGGAGACAGTCCCATTACAGGACAACAAAACAGACAAAAATATGTACGAAACAGGGAACTGGTTAACCTTTTGAACTGATTAACCAGCTCTCTCCTTAAAGAGCATGCCTCAAGAAATGTGAAGAATGCTCACACTTGGGTTGTCACCTTACCAGACAGAAAGGTTTGTCTGCAATTGTTTCTTAAGTATTCAAAAAAGAGAACATAAACACCCCCCCCAAAATACATTAATCATCTAGTGGGAACTGTGCTGTAAATGTATGTCATAAAGACAATTAAACTTTTATGCTGTGATATATAAACAAAAGCCCAGATGGAGCAATTTCTACAGTTTACTCCTATACAGCTTTCTTGCAAATATGGTGATGAAATTTTTTAAGGAGAAAGATAGGTCCTCATTAATTTGGTGGTGACAGGCATAGGGCAATACATACGCTTTTAATTTGATATAAACATTTACATAAATATGCACAGCACTCTCAGGTCACATTATTCTTGTATTTTCTATGTGCTGGCTATATATTAAGCTTAACTGGTACCAAAGCTGCTGAAGACAGCATAAATTGCTTCATAGTTTTTGCTGCATGCAAAATTGTCCTTTTTCTTGAGCTACTGACTGTCAAAACATGTTGAACTCTGCTACATCTAAACTGAAGAGTTTCATAATGTTTACCTAACATTCAACTGTCAGGTCTTGCTAATATAATCAAGGGTCTGTGCAAAGATTATAAAGTAATAATTCAGTTCTAGATACTCTGAATAAGAAGCTTTTAAGTCTCCATTGAACCAGGGCCAGTCTGGAAAGCATTTCTGACTATTCTTTGGATTAAGTTCTCAGTCATTCCAGTGAATCAAGGAAGACTGTGTAAGAAGTAGCTGAGGTTCTATACATACAGATATATTAGATATCTCATAAAAGATACCTTGTAAAGATATATATTCTTATCAAACCTTGGAAATCAGAGATCTACTGTAAGACTTGACATACTCAGCATCAAAACCTCTGGAAATTCTTTACAGTGGTGACAAGAAACATTCAGCAATGAAGCAGTCACTTAAGTACCGTTAAAGGAGTCACCAAAAAACTGTTCCTTACAGAAACCAGAAGTATAAATATAGTCTTAATTGACTTAAGGGTCACCAAAAGAGGCATATGAAAATATCAATATATGACTTGCTTTCTCAATTTAATTAGGGTCTATGGATACCAAGGAAATAAAATAGTATCAGAAAAGTAAGGCACTTCATTGTAACAACCCGGGAGAACAATGTGAAAGGTATTCATTGCAAGTTGTATACCTCAACAGAGAATAATCATCATCTTGCTCTGATTCTGTTCAGCAATAAAGATTGATAAGCTGCTTTTCACATTTCCACAAATAACTTTCCCCTGTGGATTTTTCTGGGTTATGATGATAGTAAACTACAACAGTAAATGTTCTTCTTTCATGGTTAGAGTTAATTAAAAATGAGCTGCACTGACATACATTACAAATAAGACCATATTATTTGTCTCTGGTGAGTATCAAGTCTAATAGCCTTCAAAAAAGTTTTGCTACCCAAAAGTCTAGGGAGCAGTCTTTCTCAATATCAGTTATGACTGCAGTCTGTAGCTTGTACATGTAAGATACTGATGTTTTGACTTGTTCTGAGTTCAGAATAACAGTCTGGATTCAAAAGTGATTTTAGTAAAATTCTTCTTTATTCAATACAATGGAAAATCACAGACAGTATTTAGCCTAGGGCCTCTGGCATACTTTAGACAGTCCTTCCAGAAGTAAAGCACACTGTCTGATTTCTCACGGAGAAGGCACTAAATGGGGTTTTTCCATCTCTGTCCCTTAATAGAGCCGTATTTGCCTAGGAACCAAGGATCTATCTGGTTTAGATATATTTCAGAGGGCTGCAGAATGCTGTATCTACCAAGAGCAGAAATGCTTGGATGAAACATCTCAATGTCTTGTGTGGGGCTTCATTTGGGGTACATGCATAGGTGCAGCTAGCAAGTCTCCAAAGTCTTCATCTCACAAGATATGAAATAATCTAAGCACACAGCACACTAGCTTCATTAATAATAGTGGATTTGCTAGCCATTTTGTATTATCTCTAAAGCTGGCAATATTGCTATTAACAATATTAACAATCATAAAGACATGGCACAGACAGTGGCAGTTCTACTCAGGAGTTGCAACCCTTTATAGACACAAAACCTTTGTAAACTAATTTGAAGTTACCAAAGGACCATGCAATAGATGTTGAAGGTAAGAGTTCCTTGGACAACTTGGCAAAAATGGGATGAGTGCTTAGAAGAATGGTTACAGTTCTTAAGTTAGTTATTAGAAAAGCAAACCCTTTTCCTCTCAATAGGCATCTGAAATTACCTAATTATTGTCTATCAACATATGAACAGGTTCTGTTGAGACTCAAAGGCAGAAGTCCTTTCAGCTTTTATATGCCCCAAATTATTTCTGGCAGGTAAAGCAGGAGGAAGAACATTACTGTAAGATGAACCATGACTAAGTGGATAAGGGTGAGTCAGCTTCTATTGCAGTACTTCAGTTTCCAGAAAGCTGATTTTTTTTTTTGGCAAAAATCCCTCATCAGAGGCTCATAGGGAAACTAAATTCTTTATTCATACTTATCAGAAAAAAAATGGCAGCATACAGTCACTTGCCACAGTGCAGGGAGGTTGCTGTTCTCAGAGAGCATCTTGGCTATGACCTGATAAAAAGTGATAGGGACTGATAAGAAGTCAGCAAACACAAAATGTGCTTTGTCAAACCACAATTATACAAGCTTATTCAAGACAGTGAACTCAGTGCAGGTCATTCGAGTGCTGGAGCCTATGCTGAACTGCAAACTGATTTCCATTTGTGCATGGGGCTGAAATCACAGAATAGTTAAGATTGGAAGGCACCTCTGTTGGAAGGCACCTCTGGGGACTGTCTAGTCCAACTCCCCAGCTCAAGCAGGGTCAGCTATAGCAGGTTGCCCAGTACTGTATTCAGATGGGTTTCTAGTACATCTAAGGAGGTCTCCACGGCCTCTGTGGGCACTGTGACCTTCCTAATAGGTAAAAAAGTTCTTTAGATTTTGAAATGGAATCTCCTCATCCCAGCTGGTGACCACTGCTTCTTGTCCTGTCATGGAGCACACTGGGAAGGGTCTGATTTGAACATTACCCAAACCCCACCAGGTATTTTTTCATAGACAATTATCTCTACATTTTCCTTTGTCCAAGCCGAAGAGTCCCAGCTCTCTCAAAGTCTACTTGTACAATAGATATTCCAGTCCCTTAATTACCATTGTAGCCCTTCACTGGACACAATCTAGTTTGTCCCCGTCTCTTTCATACTAGGTCACCTGGACCTGGATTCAGCACTCCAGATGTGTTTCACCAGTGAAGAGCAGAGGGGAAGCATCACCTCTCTGAACTTGCTGGCAACACTCTTAAAGCAGGCCAGGATACCGTTGGCTTTCTTTACTGCAAAGGTCCATTGCTGGCTCATATTCAACCTGGTGCGCACTAGGACCCTCAGGTCCTACACCCCAAAGTTGCATTCTAAGTTGGTTCCCAGCCTGCTCCAATGCATGGGTGCAGGACTTTGCCCTTGCTTTTGTTGAACATCATGCTGTTGTTGATAGCCTATTTCTCCAGTCCCTTTGAATGGTAGCCTAACCTTTAAATGAATGATTTCCCTCCTCCACTTCTGTTCTTTGCAGGCTTCCTGAAGTTGCCACTTCCTCAGTTCTCAGCCATCTCCCTCCCCTGTTGTTCCTTGTTTTAAGCTCTCCTCACCATGTTGGTCAGCCTGTTGACAAAGATGGTTTTGCTCCACACAATCAAAGTTGACACTTTCTGGTTGTGTTGCATTGCTGGTGACCATGTGGATGAGCATCAGGGTAAAAGTATGAAGTCTGGACAAGCCTTTACAGTCTCTCTGCAACACTCCAGAGCTGAACACCCAGCAAGCAGCCTAGAGTAGCATCAGAGCTGCTCTGTAACAGACAAAATGCAGTGCTGTGGTCAAGGACTTAAAAAATCAGTGCATTATCTGTAATGCTTTTAATGGTGAAAAAAGAAAACTAAATCAGAGTTTACAATTAACAGAAGTTTAGGGTTTGTCTTTTTTTGTTTGGCTTCTTCAGTTTTTGTCTTTAACTACAGAGAAATGAGCACAGGTGTTAGAGGCAAAGGTATCTCTCTGTTTTTTATCAGACTCCTGGCACTAACCAACTTCAGCAGCTGCAGAGGCAGCTGCACACACTCAAGGCCATGTGCCTTGAAGTATTAACAGCTAAATCTTAGAAAAAAGGTTAAAAAACCCCACCCCCAACCAATGCAAATAACCCCCCTCCCAAAAAAAAAACCCAACAACCAACCAAACAAAACCTTGTAACATTCTGAATCAATAAAGAATCAGACCAGGTATGGATTTTCAGGTATCAGACAACCAGTATCTGTGATGGATGAAGTCGGAACAGTTTCCCAATTTAGACAAATTTTTCTATGATGCATTCAAATTCATTTGCCAGCCTGAGACATCAGACTTCATATTTAATACAAAACATTACCTCTTTCAGCCTGTCTGGAATTGATAGTCCATAGCATTAGCAGGTTTTGGATACACTGCATCCTCTCTGCCTCCGCAGAAAAGCAGCAGCAGCCGCCTGAGCATGCCAATAGACCATTGATCTGAGGAAATACACTAGAAGATTACTTTGATTACTCCAGTGCTTTTTTGTTGCATATTTTAACCAAGCACAGACTGCAGAAAAAGTTGAGAAAACTAACATCAAAACCAGGAAGCCAAAAATCAGAATGAGAAGAAACAGGAGATCTGAGATTCTGGGAACAGATGCTGGAAGTAAAGCAGCACCAAAACATAAAGGCAAGAGGCAGGATAAATGTAGCGTGAACAAGAACTGCTGCCTCCCAATTTCTTCAGAGCAAACAATGAACAGTGTTACAGAAAACTCAGATGAATCTCCTAAGTCAATGCAGGTACAAGGTATAAAACAAATTATCAGATGCAGGAACTGCAAAGGCAATGATAGGATATTTAACAGCACAGGCATTTCCTAAAAACAATTGTCAACAGAACAAAGGGCACAAAATTAAAATGACACAAAGTAAAAGCATGAAAAACCTGTTTCAAATACTTCTGTCATAGATGCTGAGTGATGGAAAGGCTGACATGAGGGATGCAATGCAAGTTATGTTTGTTTTAACATGTGAATATTTGCAAAATGAGCGTATAAGATCTTTATCCTTGCTTAAATATCCATCCTGCTGAAGGGTGACTCCAAGGCACCCACTGTGATCCTGTAAGCAGCTAATGTCTTAGCTGTGCTGTCACTGTCATTACTACAGCATTAATTCTCTGAGGTCTTTATGTATCCCTACAATACTTCTTCAATTCCCTTATAACCTTCAAGTACAAAAGACTTTCCCACTGCATCATCCTCCAAAATCAGGTTCTGAGGCTCCTTACAGATCTTCTCATATAAACACTATGTATTAATGAACCAGCTGACTCATATGTTAAATGGTATCTTCTAAGAAGTTTTAATGTGAGTGGAGGAGCATCAGTATTTCTCACTGTCAGCCTGAAGAGATCTGAGTTTGATACCAGTGGTACAATAAGATGCAAAGTGATTTTTGTTTGCAGAAAAGAAGTTAAACCTGTGTGTCTCACATTAAAAAAACAAAGTGCATTTAGAATGTTGATTAGTTAAAAAAAAAAGGAAAAAGTGAGTTTATTTTCCCAGGGCATGTTATACAAATTTAGTCTAGAGTAACACTGTGTGTCAGAGAGTGCCACACATTTGCAGCTGACTTTCAGTGCTACCTTTTGTTTCTTCCTTCTCACCTTACCAGGGGCTGTTCTCCTTTGGAAACTACTTCTGTCCTATGAGTTGCTGCTGTTGCTACTTCCCTATTGCCACCCCCTCCTGCCTCCATCTACCACTGTCTCCTCATGGGCCATCAGTTCTTGCTGGCTGCGACAGCTCCATACAGGGGGAAAAAACAAACCAAACCACAAAAGCCAAAGGAGCTCTACTTTGCATCTTACTTATAATATTGCCATACTTCCTCAGACAGGAATGGGGGTATGTGTACTTATAAACCAGGGTCTCTAAGCATAAGGAGTTGAACGCAATTCATGTTTCAGTGACTTGAAAACATAATCCATGGAGCTATGGAGGGAGAAGGTAAAAAATCACCAGCTAAACACCAGTTTTGTTAGAACTGTCTTTTCTCCAAATGCAGCAGGGCGTTTTCTGAAGGAAATATCCCTTACGCACTTCATTTCATAAACAAAACTATCAGTATGCTGGACTGCTGTCCAAACAGGGCTCTCAAAATACCTTCTGGAAACACAAATTACTCCCTGGAAAACACAAGAGAAATTAAATGGGAATAATCCTAATACAATTTTATTGCATATTCTCATAAAACCTTCAAAATATTAATACCAAAATATATTTGCAATTAACTAAAAGGCATCCAAATTCAGAGCATCAGCAAAATATGCTCTCATTCCCTCCTCCATGATCTACCCCTGCTCACAGCCAGTCCCCTGCTGATGTACAGCCGCCCCAGGCTCACAGCCTCCTCCTGCAGTACAGTGCTGCCCTGGAACAGCGTGTACTCCCAAAGGTATTAGGATAATCTCATCTAAGGCAAGGACAGCCTTGGCCATGATATAAACCAGAAAAACACTTCTGTTGGAAAACAGCGCCAGATATTTTGTCAGCCTGAAAAAGCAAGAATCTCTTGTTCTGACAGCAGTTGCCCACTGCTACCTCCTCCCTCCTCTTTTAAACCACCATGTCCATAAAGAAGTGGCAAAGAATGTCCTGCCTGACATTTCCAATCTGAATTAGAGGCAGAGGTACAACTATGCATCCTGCTCACTGCTGTCCCAACTGCCTGTCTCCAGCAGAGAGAGGGAATGCCCAGCTGTATGTACTCACCACTGTGAGTAGGTGGGTGCAGTTTGAAGAGTTTTGCTTCTAAGCATCTGTGCTTTTTGCATATTCTGCTTGCTGAGGCAGCAGAAGATGGCATGCATATTTCTTATAAATGCCCTAATTCACTTTTGGCATATGATAAATCCAACTGAACAAGCACCAAGGCATCAAATTATAAACTGAGTCAGTGTCGTAGTTTAACTGTTAGAGATGAACCCAGGACAGTCGGTTAAGCAGAGGCACCTTTTTGTACTCCTAACAAACCTCTGTAGTGGAAGCAGCCACCAGAGAGAAAAAAATAAAATTCTTATGAAGCAACATCAGAATCAGAATGATGCAGACCAGAAAATGTGAGGATTATAGCTCAACAGCTAAAGTACTTCTGTATTGTCCTGGGTTCAGCAGTAGCAGTCATTTTTCTCCTTCTTAGTAGCTGGCACAGTGCTGTGTTTTTGACTTTCAGCCTGGGAACAGCGCTGATAACACCAGTGGTTTCAGTTGCTGCCCAGTAATGTTTAGTCTGACCAAGGACTTCCTGAGTCTCATGCTCTGCCAGGGAGGAGGGGAAGCCAGGAGGAAGCAGAGACAGGACACCTGACCCAAATTAATCAAAGCGGTATTCCATACCACAGCATATCGTGCCCAATATATGAACTTGGGGCAGTTACCTGGAAGGGTTAGATCACTGCTTGGTCTGGCTGGGTATCAGTTGGCGGGTGGTGAGCAGTTGTATTCTCTTCCCTTGTTATTTCCCTTACCGCTATTATTATTAGTGGCAGCAGTAGTGGTTTGTGTTATACCTTAGTTACTGGAGTGTTCTTATCTCAACCCGCGGGAGTTAAATTCTTTTGATTCTCCTCCCTGTCCCTCCGGAAGCAGGGGAAAAGAAAAAGGGAGGAGTGAGAGAGCGGCTGCATGGCTCTGAGTTACCGGCTGGGCTTAAACCATGACACAACATTTTTTCACATAACAAAATAGATCTAGGAATACAATTAGGGCCAAATTGCAAAAGAAGTATGAGGACAAACACTTCATCCTCAAGATCATTTTCTCATTAATACATAATACCTCAATTCCATCTAAGAAACTCATTATGTATTTTTATGGTACCAGATTATTTAATTTGTTATATTAGACTAAAATGACTTCCTCTGAAATACTGTTCAATGTAATGCTTTAATTCTCTATTAAACTGTTGGTCAGCAAGTAACTCTATGTGCGGCACTGGTGAGTATACTGCACTAGCAGTCTAGTTAAAGTAATTATAGGTTTTACAATCTTCTCAGTTTCAAAAAACCTGAAAGAATCCCAAAGTTAGGAAGTAAAGTATTGTCTGAGACTGTTCTTCTCCACCCAGTGCAAGATAAGGCATCTGTCCAGCAACCACATTGTTCTGCCTATGCAATACCGGGAGCCATCTCCTTCCTGCTCTCTCCAGCCTGCTTATGCTCACAGCAAAACATGTTCTGAGTGTTATGCTTTGCTCTCTGAGAAGACACCTTCTCATTTTGGATGAACTAATTTCCTGCTGGAAAGGAGATGCTGATTTTTTTTTCCCCTAGTCTAGATTACCAGTGACTGAAAGAGGTAGTTCTTGAAGCCAGCCCATCCTCTGGCCCTTTGCTGGACAAGAGACCCATCAATCAAAGGCAGAAGTCAGGACAAACAAAGAGCTGTTTGTGCAGCATCTCCCATCAGCCCTCCCTCCCTCTTCTTTGTACAGTATCTCCCATCAGACCTTCCTCCCTCTTCTCATCCCCACCAGCTCTAGCTATCTCTGGGCACATCTAAAAAGATTCAGCTGCCAAGAAAGTAGAAGAGAGTGAAGCAGAAGAGAAAGGTATGTCTTGTTCCTGAAATTATCCTTGTGCACTTGTTCTACTGATATTAGTTACAGAGTCCAGCATTAGAAATATATATGGGAACATGCAGAAGAATTGGGAGAAGCATTGTAGGCAAGAGATGCTCTTCAAGACAGATGCACATATACAATCCAGCTAAACAGAATTCTTTTACTATCTTGCTCTTAATCAAAGTTGGATGCTATATATTAACATCTGAAGTCATTAAACATACTATATTGCCTTCCAGTGCTCAATATTATTGCAAAATTGGTGAATACGGAGAGAAGTGCATTCACATGAATTTCTGTCTTTAAGAAAACTAAGTGGGTTTTAATGAGAGCTCAATTTCTGGAAAGAATCATGGTATTGATGGTAATTACAAAGCAGTAATTCACTGAACTCATCCTCAATGGAATAGTTGCTGTCCTTACAGTGCACCAACTGTTAAAGCAAAACAGATTCGAAGGATTTTTTTCCTTTTTTTTTTTTTTAGCAGAAAATAACTTCTTCATAATATTATGCAGCTCTTGTATAATGATTTCCTCAGGATGCACTAAGAAACACAACTATTATGTACTAATACACAGGTATTTCTGAAATGGAAACTTGACAAATAAAAAAAAAAGACATTTTATTTTGAATAGATATTTTTAGCTCTTCAACTTGGTGTACATTAAGGAGTAAATACATATTAATTTCATGTTAAGTGAAACTTGTTAACCCAGCACTTGTCCCTGAACAGACTGGAAAAGATCTTACACCAAAAGTAGTCTACTAATTACATATTCCTTGTTTTCAATATCAGGCAACTGGAGATGCAGTCCGCTTAATAATGCTGAAGGCTGTATTTAATGGTTGATAAGCCAACTGTAAATCTTCATCTTTTCCCAAACATACAGGATCTCTAGAGATGAGGAAATACACATTTTATGCCATTTCTCAGTTTTTACTATTTCTATCCCTAACACCTGAGCTGCTACTAATACCATGTGACCTTTAAAGGGCAGTACATCTCGTGAAATATTACTCTGCTGTTCTTGGCCAAGAAGGCTGAAACTTGTGTTTTAATCTTTGGTCTTTTCTGACTACCTCTGCACCTAGCAGATCCAAAGACTATATAGTGCCAAATTGCCCAGGAGGGTAATTCAAACACTTTCAGCTGAATGAGCAGAGGGTAGCACTGATTCCTGACTCACTGTGCACATTCCAAAACTAACCATTGTCCTTTATACAAACCTTCAATTTCAAAACACTTGTATTCCCAGCTGCACTTGGTCTCCAACTTTATTTACATCAAAGTAACTGAAGTAAGTAATTCACTAGAAAGAACTTATGCAAATACAAGGAGCTTGTTTTCAGTATTTTCAGATGGCTTTACTCATGCTACAATTTCAAATAATATAATCTTGATTGAGCAACCTGATCAGACCTAGCGTGATAGGCATTGCTACCTTTTAAGAAGGTTTTATAAAATAAAGGAATAAGAGAGGGTGCTTGAGGCAATGAGTCTGAGTCACCTTAGTGATTGGATTTGTTCACCTTAATTACCTGATCAGTTTTATGAGAAAAGACTGTTTCTGTGGTATGCAAAAGCAGATAAGATCTTTAGCATGCATTTGAAATAAATACGTGTGTACTAGCTCTGTTATTTACCCAGGCAATCAGTGACATTCCATCATCTGTGCAATCCTATTTGAGAAAAGAAGTTGCAGCAGTTTGTCAGAAAAGGATGCTGCATCTGAAAGGTCTGCCGAGTTTATCAGCATCGATCCAGTGCAGGGAGATGATGAAACACTTCAGGTCCTTGGCAATCTTTCCTCTTCAAATAGGGAAGGTTCTCTCACAGGGAAGAAATAACCTTTTGATGAAAGGTCTTTTGACTAAAAGGGATTTTTTTTTGTTATGATCTGGGGAAAAAAAAAATTAGGCAGAAATAAAATAATAACAAAAATAAATGTTTCTTCTGAATAGCAGCTGAGCATCACTAAGATGCTTAACTGACCTGTTAGCAAATCTATGTATCCATAGCTTGCCAGCATACTGACTTTGCTAATACTGATTTTGGCAGTCACTCTCATAAACCCTCTCAATGATGCACTACAGCAATATCCTGTTATACTCCAACGAAAGTAGTGAGTTACCTTAAATCATAGGTCATGATTTTTTAATCTAGCAGTTCGACAGTTTATAGAAAATCTGCCCATATTCAGGACAGAATGAATTCCTACAGATTTTGAGCAGACAGGCTGCTGGTGAGAGATTTAAATGAGCAGTCCAGCTGAGCTCCAGATAGGGAGATATCACCCGTATCATCAGGAATGAAAACAAACACCAAAACCTTAGACAAGAGCAAGATACCATAAACCCCTCTTCCTCAGAGGAAGAACTCACAGTATAATCTAATCACAGGAAACAAAGGCATGAACCCCTAGTTTCCTAAATATCTCTTTCATGGAAATTTTCTTCCATTAAATACTTAAATAATTAAGCTCAATTATTTGAATAGAAGAATGTTAAACTGTATTCCATGACGTCGGCATTTATCAAGGTATAGTATAAACAAACTTGTTCTCTTTAGGCATTAGACTTCTCTGAACAGAACCCTCATAACTGCAGTGTTTATACTCCTACAAAATAAAACTATTATTATAATACTATAGATTCTTTACTCAAGACTAAAAAACAACATGAGGCAAAGTTCGAACAATGTTTACATTATTTGAGAAGTAGTTTTGAGGTCTAAACCTAATAAAGACAGTATGTTATTCAATACTGCACTCTAAGGTAATTAAAAAATAGATCCCCAAGGCTCCATTACTAGTAGTTTATAGGCGTCTCCTACTCAAAAGTTCACATACAAGTTCATGGAAACTAAAAGGAATTATTCAATGAATTTTGCTTCTAAAACAGAAGTTAAAAAAAACACGCAAAGGATTATTTTCACTTTTTAATATTTTATTTGGCTACCGGTGTTAAAAAAAAATTTGCACAAAATCCCATTGAAAAATATAATTGAAGAGCATGAAGGTGTCATATTTTATCCCTGCTGCAAATTCAAATTCCCAGATTTTCTTATAGTCCCTGGCACATCATTCACTGGCTGAAGAAATGGAAGATCAGAAAGTTAGCTACGGTGATGATGTAACTACACAGGAAAAATAACTACAAAATACAGTAAAAGTGTACATTTAATAGCTTATTGTTTGTTTTTAAGGGTGATCTCAAGAACTGGAAAAAGTAACCCAAGTGGGACTCCATTAATTGACTTCTATAGCTGGCGTACCTCATTTTTTTTCTCATCTAGATAATAGCTCTGCCATCTTAACTTGTCTTTGGTCAGACCTTATACCAAGTTATTATTGGGTTAGTCTAGAGCAGTCTATTCTTCAGCTTCACAATAAAGACAACAGCCAGCCCATAACACTGTACTGTTAGGGGATTGACACCAAAGTGCCAAGAGGGTGAAGGGCAGCAAACTCTTCCTTCATAGAATGGTTAAGCTTGAAAGCGACCTAAAAGATCATCTATTTCCAACCCCCTGCCCCAGGGCAGGACATCTTCCACTAGACAAGGTTGCCCAAGGCTGTGTCCAGCCTGGCCTTGAGCACTTCCAGAGGTGAGGCATCTACAACTTCTCTGAGCAACCTGTACCAAAATCTCACCACCGTCACAGTAAAGAACATTTTCTTTATATCTAATCTAAATCTACCCTCTTCCAGTTTAAATCCATTCTCCCTTGTCCTGTCACTACATGTCCTTGTAAAAAGTGCCTCTCCAGATTTCTTGTAAACCCCTTCAGGTACTGAAAGCTGCTCTAATGTCTACCCTGAGCCTTCCCTTCTCCAAACTGAATAACCCCAGCTCTCTCAGCCTGTCTCCATAGGAGAGGCATTCCAGCTGTAGGTGGTCTCCTCTGTACTCACTTGAATAAGTTCACTTCCCTCTTGTGTTGGGGGCCCCAGAGCTGAATGCCGTACTCCAAGTGGAGCCTCGTGAGAGCAGAGTATAAGGGCAGGATCACCTCTTTCAACCTTCTGGTCACGCTCCGTCTGATGCAGCCCAGGATACGGTTGGCTTTCTGGGCTGCGAACGCACACTGCCGGCTCATGCTCATTTTCTCATCTACCAACACCCCCAAGTCCTTCTGTGCAGGGCTGCTCTCAATCTCTTCTCTGCCCAACCTGTAGCTGTGCCTGGGATCTGTCTGACCCAAGTGTAGGACCTTGCACTTGTCATGGTTAAACTTCATCAGATTGACATCAGCCCACCTCACAAGGGTGTTAAGGTCCCTTTGGATGGCATTCCTTCCCTCCAGCCTATCAACTGAACCACACAGCTTGGTGTCATTGGCAAACTTACTGATGGTGCACTCCATTCCACTGTCCATGTTAATGACAAAGGCTTGAGGCTAACACAAGTGCTTTGAGGCTAACACAAGTACTGTGAGGAGCACTCAGGGAGAGCTCACCATCTCTGTGTTAGTTTTCAGAACGGAATTGCTATTTAAATTCAGTAAGGTAATAGACCACTTATATTCAAGTATGAGGAAAGGTAAAAGCCCCACTCTCCTTCCCAAGGCCAATAAAGTCTAGGTTGAAGTACTGTTCCAAATGCCAATTTAAAAGTTAATACAATTCAAAGGTGTTATCAGAAGCTTTGTGGCATGGCCAGGCTCTGCGGAAAGCAGCACGGAATAGCACAGCAAGCGTTAAATGAGCTCATGCAGATGACAGAAAGCCTAGTCACCGATAGGAGAGTTTTGTAAGGGATAATTTATCCCACTTTTTACAAAGCAAATTAAATCATAATGACCTCCTGCAGCAAGGCTCAACTAAGTAGGTTGCAGTACCAAAAAAAGATAGAAAACAAGAGAGGAAATTCTCAGTAATGTGGTATCATAATGGAGCCTGCAGTCCAGGACAGTGGCACCCAGCAGCCCTGCAGAGAGCTTTACCTTCTCCAGCAGCCCATGTCAGAGCATTCAATCAGTGCACAGTATTTCCACAACTTTAAAGGGGAAAGATAGTGTTATTTCTATGTGAGTAATTCTTGTTTGGAGAGACAACACAGCAAGGACACACAACCAGACCTTTTCCCCTGGTTTAGTAGCAATCGATAGAGTCACTGACACCACTGAGAGAACATGGCCAGCTCAAAGCAATTTTCTCAAGGTGAGAGGCCACAGAAACAACAAAATTGTCAGCAACAGAAGCTCCAATTCCCAATGAAAGGATTCCCAAGGTTGTACAGAAAGTAATGAATATCAATTCTGCTGCAATATTATTTACCTCCTAGGAGAAAACACTCTCCAGCACTCAGGCTCAAATACCTGTAAGAGTTCACAGGAAAAAATAACAACAGAAAGATGCAAGCCAGAGAGCAAACGAGGATCTGTTCAGCAGCTCTACCGGTTTCATGTACCTTTCTTCTCTTTAGCACCCTGCCACAGGAAGCTTGGCAAAAATGAAGATGGTCTCAGTGCTGCTTCTGCTGAGCACCCTCCTGCGTACCCCTGCAGCGCCTTCCCGGCATCTCTCTTGTTACAGGAGAGCCCTCAAAGACCACAACTGTGACAGCATCCCTGACGGTGCAGAGAACCTTCGCCAAATTGATGATGGTCTGCAAAATCACTTTTGGGAAGGGAAGGGCTGTGACGTGATCTGTTACTGCAGCTGGAATGAATTGCTCTGCTGCCCAAAGTAAGACCACACTCATTTTATATAAACCCCTACTGTTTTGTGTGCTGCCCATTATATATCCATCATTTCAAATGATGGAATAAGCAACCATTTTAAAGAAATGCATCACCTCACATGGTTTGAAATAATATTGAGAGAGCCAATTACCCAGGTTTTGTTTCCCAGGGTCTCACCTTGCTTATGGTGTAAACCTCCATATCCTACCATAGGCGACTTCAGCATTTAAATCACCCAACTTTTTACTCTTCTGTTTGATCTAAACTGAGTACGAGGACTACATAAAGTCCTTATTCACAGCACTTTGCAAAGATTTCAGGATCATAAACAAAACTATTAGATTTCTGTTACACATTAAAGAACTGTATTGCTATTCTAAGTCATATGCACATATGTCAGTTGAATACATGATTCTGTAAAAACAACTGTTTAAAGTAGGAAAGCAAAAAAGGAGAACATAGGCTCACAAATGCCTGCAAGGGAGGGTAAAGATTTATCTCAAGAATATAAACACTTCTCTAGCTCACTGGCACTGCTGACAAAGCTGAATGATGAAGTCCTTGTTGATCATGGGGTTTGCTGTTGCTGTTTTACAGAAACAATGTACATCACAACAAAATTAATATTGAGTTAATAAACACCACCAGATACTGGCATGAAGTATTAAGATGTATTAAGATGTATTATTTAATTCAGCTTTCCAGCAACATCTTTTATTCAGGAAATTTAAATTAAAAATATCAACACTGTAAAACTTACTAATGCTTCAGGAACATTAGAATGTAATGGCATTACACAGGCAAGCAAAAATTACTTCTAATATGTGCTCCTCTTACTATACAAGTTTCTCATGTCCCCAAAATCCAATAAAAGGAAACTTTTCAGCACTCCTATAGGAGACTATGTCTGAATCAAGTGGGAATGACTTCTGCAGCTAGAAACCTCATGTTCAAACTGAGCGTAGTTTAAATAAGTTTTTCATCTTTCACTTTTCTAAAACCAGGTATGGTATCCTCACCCTGAAGCACACTTTGGGTGTCTAGCTTCAATCTCCAAACTTTGAACAGCCTAATAAAGCCTCTTACTTTGATACAAATATATCAGTTTTTTCTTGAACCATCCTGAGGTACAGACAACCTACACTGCAGGACTACTCTCAGAACAAATTGCGGTAAACAGTACACATGTGCACGCCTAATGCATGCACATGCTTTTTCTAGACACTATTATGTGTTTTATAAGTTTACTTTTACAAAGATAAAATTCCAGGGTGGAGTCTGCACTGTTCAGTCAATAAAAAGTTTGGCCATCTCTTCCAGATCAGGTCAGCACAGGTAGAAATGCAGAATCTATATCTAGACCTGCAGTTGGATCTGCATTGCTGGAAGTGCAACCCACAAACACAGTAATCTTATGTATACCCCATCAATTAGCTAAAAAAATCAACAACTAGAAATGCATGCCACGTTAAAGCTCAGATAAGCCAATGATCTAATTATCGAAATATCTGATAATATCTTTCAGGGATATTTTCTTTGGACCAAAGATATCTTTTGTGATCCCGTGCAACAGTCAGTGATGGATATCAAGTCTGCCAGTGAAGACAACAGACATCATCCTACAATCACATAACAATGCTTTCAAGGGGAAAACAAAACCACCACCACCACAAAAAAAACTTCATTCTAACCACAAGATGGTGCCTCTTTTTACACTGTAGGAAAAAAAATCCCTTCCATACCTTTCCATAATCTCAAATATGTAAGAAGTTCTCCTTTCAAATTTGGTAGCTGATTTAAATTTCCATAATGACGTAAAAGACCATACAAGCGTGTGATGCTTTCTAATATACATCCCCCAGCAAAAAGCCTAACTCTTGTTACTCAGCCCAAGATTCTCAACAGGTCTGGATGAAGACACTTCAAGCCTAAGCCTTCACGCCATTAGGAATGTGACTCTTGTAGCAACTGACTGCTATACAGCTTCCTATTGCTTTGCCATCACACAGCTAATGCTGTTTTAAGCTGAAGCTACGCAAGCCTGGCACTTCTGCAGACAGATTCCCACAGTCTATCTAAACATCTTAAAATTATGTGCACCTACAAAAGGCAAACTTTGATATTTAAAAATTCCATGGCATAAAGGTGTGTGGGGAAAGTAGGTAAAATGCACATTACTAGTACACTAAAGCAGACTTATATGTGTAACTGGTCACCTGCATTAACTATGCAATCAGTAAAACCTTAAATTGCTTAATCTTAACATTGAACATTTAAAATACTAGAACAGTTACAATGCATATATATAGAATCATAGAATAGTTAGGGTTGGAAAGGACCTTAAGATCATCTAGTTCCAACCCCCCTGCTCTGGGCAGGGA